>JAGFMF010011668.1:13592822-13658257 GCA_019455555.1 Galemys pyrenaicus | reverse complement strand
GGAGAAAAAGGAACCCTGGTACACTGCTGGTGGGAATGTAAGCTAATCCAACCATTATGGAAGGCCATATGGAGGTTCCTCAGTCTACTAGAAATGGAACTACCATATGATCTGGCAATCCTGCTCCTAGGAGTTTCTATTGTTTTAATACAGTTAAGAATTTTCACTAACAAACTGAATTTTTCACTCATGTTAATATATAGCAGAATTATTCATAATAGCCAAGACAAAAATCAATTCAAATGCCAAATGATAGATGATAGAATTAAGTAATTGTTGTGTACATACTCAACTAAGTATTATTCAATTATTAAAACAGATGAAATCATGGATCAAGAGGTGCCATGATAAGTTAAATAAGTCAGAGAGTGAAAAACAGTTATAGAATGGTTTCACTCCATTTGTGGTATATAACTAACTAAAACACAAACACAATTCAACAAAAATATCTCTTAGACCCTGTGAAAAAGATGATGATTATTAGAGTAGAACGGGAGGGATGGGGGAGCAAGGAGGGGATAGAGAGGGTAAGTGACATGGCATTGCGTCTGCAGTTTTGGTGGAGAGGATGAGTGAAGTATGTGCACACATTGAGTGTGAAATTGTACTCCTAGCATTATAAGGTTTTGTAAGTGAATGATAAATCAAAATTTTATTTAAATAAAAAAATTGTTTTCAACATGAGTTTGTTCTTGGAAAGCAAATTTGTTCTTGTTTGAGAAGTCCAGAATATTTTATAATATAAGTAAACATGTATCCAGACTCATAAAATAGGCACCTTTTTCCTAGCCTGTATTATGTTGGAAATTTGGAGTCTAATTTGGTGCTGAAGTATATGTTGAAAAGTTAGATGCGTAACAACACATGTATGGTCTATTAGGAAGTAAGTTAATGTGATTTGTTATGGACATTATGTATGGGTAAAGCATGGACTAGTAACAAAATTTTACCTTATTTTTTTAACAGATCTAAAGAATTTTTCTTCAAATAAATGTAATGATATAGTCTTGCAAAATGAATATGCTATAAACACATGCTAGTCTAATTATTTGTATTGATAGTTCAAACTTTAACACAAAAAATGTTAAACATAGTTTTCACACATGCAGAGCAAGAACATATTAAAATTATAGTTCAATCATAAGAGACTAGGAATATAAATGATGATAAAAAGCATATAAAACTGATATTTTGAGTGTATATAAATATATGTATATAGATAGATACAAATGCTGTGGTAAACTGTCAGATCTAAAACAGATTAATGTACCATAACAAAATAAAATAAAATCCTTGGGACTATTTTGTCTAATGCCAGACGAAAAATCTTAAATATTATTAGCTTGAATAAGCTATAATCTAACATTATAAAGATTAAGCCTTACTAAATAGTAAATAGATTTTTCTGGTCACAGTATTCTTATGTGAACTTATTAGGAAATATGCCAGTATGACATTGCAGGGATAGTTATTAGTTTATGTATACATTAACCATGGGTTGTCTATCATTTTTCTTAATCTGGTATTGATTATTTAGTAAAGATTAATTTACTAATTTCTTAATAAATAGCTCCTTTTATTGAACTGTCAAGCATAATAGTCTTTGGGGCACACAGTTAAAAATATCTAATTCCCAATATTAAAATATCTTTTTAATTCATATTACAGTGATCATTAATAAAACAAAATTCTTTTAACCTTAAAGGCTTCAATTCCTCTGCAGAAATTAATTTCTATCTAGAACATGTCTTATAAAATATGACTTCTGTCATTTAAGCCATAATTTTATTAAATCTTATTTAGAGAGTTATAATCTATAGACAAATATTAAATACACAGGCTTTTAAAATATAATACAGATAGGTTTTTTAGGAAAACAAATTGTTTAATGATTATATATACCAAGTGTTTTTAAACTATATGAAAAATGTTATGTATATAAATAATCAAAAGTTTTTTATATACATAACATAAAGTATTTTTCCACACTGTTAGTAAGAATAAATTTAATACCATGTGTTTAAGGAATAGAATGTTTCTTGTTGGCTTCATAAATAAAGACTTTGACCAAAACAGGAGAAATTTGGCACTTGAGAAAATAATGTATTATTGATGTTACAGAAAAAAGAACACTTTCCTTGTGGTCGCCCCCTATAAACATTGCATATGGCATTCTACTCTCTATGTAGTTAACTAAATTTCAGACATGAGCAAAGATGCAATAGAAAAAGATAAAGTGATAAAATATCACATTAATTGAAGCTAGAATGGAAATGAGACAGAATTGAATCAACTGATGACGAGTCTCAGACTTATGCCCATCTCATATTTAAACACTCAATTTGTCCCTTGAGAAGGGAAGAAAAAGGAAAAGAAAACTCTTTAATTGCATTCGTATTTTTCTCAAAAAATAAGAATGAGAACAAATTTGTGGTAGCTATATTGACCAATACTTGGCAAGCTTTGATTTAAAACCATTAGTGGAAATGTGTATTTTAGACTGAAGTTAAATTATTGGGAATAATTACTGAGTTATATTGTTGCGTTATAATTATAGAAAGTGAAAAATCAAATTTTGTTTTTAGACTCTTGATTTTATAACTTGAAAATAAGCTTGCATTTCCATCCTTAGTCCAAATTTCTTACTGGTGTTAAGCAAAGACAGGTTTTACTTTTTTTTTTGTAATCAGCAAGGCTTATAATTCTTATTCATGCAATGTTCAGTTTACATTCTCATTACTTTTAGATGTGTAAGGACAAAGGAGAACCTGCTGAGAGAACTAGATGTAACATAGAATATAAGCAAGTACACTCCACAAATCATTACACTGTACAAAATAATTTGCATGCAAATTCACCTACAAGGCACAAAGACATTTTCATAGGGAACAAAGTAGGTGAAGGCTAAGTAATAACTGTGGCAGGTTTTCTCTGTTCTGCTCTCACTATTATATCCACTATCCCACATTTTAACAGAAGTGACAATTTCAGTATTCACTGCTCTGAGTAAGTTTAAAGAGTAGTGCATTTAAAATAAAGTCAAATGTATTTTCAATATTTAAAGCAAACATAATCTTGATTTTTTAATTATATGCTTTTGTTTGTTCTTTCCCTCCCTCCCAGCTTCCCTAACTCTGTCTCTTTCTCTTTTGTTTTCCTTCCCTACTTTCTTTGAACTAAGATTAGCTTTAAATATTAAAAGCGAAGGAACTTGGATTACACCATAAGCCACAGAGTGGAAAAACATTTACTGTCATTCTTATTAAAAAGGAAGATAGAAGAGGGAAAACAAAGGGCTATGTCTAGAGTACCTGAGAAACATTTCTTATTCAATTCCCAATACTAGGCAATAAAATACTATTGGACCATAGTAACCCGTATCTGAGGAAATTGTCCTTCTTTTTCTGGTTGAAAATAAAGCAAATGTTTTTTTTTTTGTTGTTGTTAAGATGAACTATTCACTATTAATAACATTAAAATTAAGAGCAATAATCCTATAGGATATAGTGTTTTAACTCATCTATAACAAGTATTCAAATCATTTCTCTCTCAAGTTTTACAACTGCAAATGTCTCCCTGATTCCCAGTAGAAGTGAGGAAGGAGGAATGGATCTGTGAACTTGATGAAAGCTTGAGAGTAAAAAAAAAAAAAAAGAAACTTGGCATAATAAATAATTCAAATAAAAATTACCAACATTGAGTTTACAAAGATATCATTCCTCTTAACCTTGCGAAATTGTTATTTTTTGCCCTAGCTTGGTTAAAACTATGCCAGTCTAAATAAATACATTAAAAATTAGATGGAGCATAGTTGGAACACTAATGATGGCAGAGTATGAAAGTTTACATTCATAGAGCTTTGAACCTATAATTCCCACAGCAGATGCAAAGATGTGACCTACTTTAACTCAATAAACATAATTTGGAGGGTAAATTTAGGTAATTAAATAATACACTAGAGATAATCGAGAAGTCACTCCTAACTCCCTAAAAAAAATCAATAATAGTTTTATTGTTTCTGGAATACAAGTAAATTCCAGAAATTTTAGACTACCTTGCTACCAAAAAATTTTAAATAATTATTTCTAAGATAGAGAATCATAGTGAAGGTGTAAGATCTTCATTCTATGCAGAGAGTAAAATGCCATGTGGTCTGCTCCTGCAAATTGCTACCACATTATGCCGACCTTAACAAATCTTCACTTAAGAGCCACATTTACACAAGAGCCTGTGTAGTTGCATTCAATTTTTAGTAGTTTCCTCAGAATCTTCATTGAGATTTTACTATCATAATTTCTATTAATATTTGTGAAGTTATCATCATTGTTCCTTTAAGCACCATTTTCATAATATAACTCAAGACTGAAGTAAAGCCCATATTACCTAACATAAAACCTAAAATCTCTCATCCTCTTCACAGTGATTCATTGCCTTAATTACTCACTATGCCATTTTAGCAAATATATTTTTTTTCACCTAAGCTAACCATTTACCCTTTGCTTTACCTTACTGACTTATCTCCATGCTGAATGCTTGCTTGCTATTTTTACCATACTGTGTTTCTTTTTATGTTGTATATTTACCGTTCATTATGCCTTCTCTATGAATATGGATCCATTGTAGCTTTACTTTCTTATAATCCATTATTATGTGTTATGAAAAATACTTCAAGTTAAAATTTTAGGTGGAAAAAGAGATGAAGCCTGTTCAGCTATGCGCTGAGGAAGAAATCCCTGGGTCTTTACAGGCTCACACTGTTTCATAGACTCATAGTCATTTGGGATACTGAAGTTGAAGAAGTCTATACTTAACACCAAATTCTATTTGGTAAATAGTTTTGCTATTAATTGTCATTAATATTATTTGTACTTGCTATAAAAATTAAATATTATAAATTAAATGCATGTTTAAAAATATTTAGGACATAAAATGCCCCCAAATGTATTCTAACATGAGATAATTAGAAAATACATCTAAATAAAAACAAGAAATAAAAGCTCATATCTCTAGCTTTTCTTATTTGGAAAAAAGTTAACTTTGATATATTTTTATCTTTTGAACAACCACTTTTAAAATTAAGAACTACATCTCATTTGTTGTTGCAAGAAATTATATTTTAATTTAATCAACTAAGTTAAAATGTGATTAAAAAGAAATATGAATATACAGGTTAAACACTGGCTGGAAACCTTCTATGTGATAGTGTACCAACACTTCATTCAAGATAGCCTTAAAAAGGACTATTTGATATATATCTTATACTCTTTTTCACTTCAATAGAAAGAATATTAAAGAGTATAAGAAAGTAACTTAGAGTTCTTTGGGAAAATGTACCCCCAGATTATTCTATATGTAACATCCTTTAACATTCCCTCTCAATAATAACCCTTATCTCAGAATCATAAAACAAATATTCAGAATCACAGAGGAGAGAAAATTCATGTTACTGTGTTTTAATTTCATATTTCACTTTCACAGGTTGATACTTTTAGAATTCGTTAATGTGGTTACTGTGAATTTATTTCTGAAAACAGGAGTGCTATGATTTAATAATTCTATATAAATACATTTGAAGTAAACCTTTATACACAAATTATGTTCAAAGCTACATAAACTGATCAAATATGATATTGGCTTTTAATATGCATAATGATAATTTAGAGCATTTTATTGGATGCACATTGTCAAATTGAACTTAATTAAAAAGTCTCTCAAAACAAAAAACCAAGTAAAACAACACTAATTTATTGTTCTTAGTCCATATTTCTCTATAGTTCAATCTGAATAATTTTCTGATTACTTCATTTGCCCTAATCATTTTCTATCTCATTTTTAATGTAAACATATAAGCACATAGTTAAAAATGGGTAGCATATTTATATATAAGTGAATATATTTTGTTAGCAAATATAAACTGAATTTTGACAAGCACCAACTTATAAAATGCTATTTTGTTAAGGTTACTAAAGGGTTTTTTATTCTAATGCATGTTTATAGCTTGGGTAACTATCTGAGATTCATTACCACTTTCCCAAATGTTTTGAAAATCATTTAGTGATTTTTTCCCCAGATATTGTTATATACAGAGCTATTGTTATTAGTGAGTCATCTTAACAGTGAAATTTCCATAAAATAATAAATGGGTTATAATGTTTCAGTGTTTTGGTATGTTTAGCAAGACTTCAATTCTCTCAAAAAGTTCCAACATTTCTTTTGATGCCTGTGGCAGAGATTTTTTTAACTATTTCACCCTAATGTAGTTTGGAACAGAAAACCTAGATAAATTAGATAAAGTTGTGGATAAACTTAACCTGGATACATTTCAGAAACTAATCCTATCTTCAATTTTTACAGTTTTTTTAAATTGCAATAGCATTGGTTTATGGCAATTTATGTGAATCAGAGGCTTAAGACCACAATTCTTTTTTTTTTTAAGATTTATTTATTTAGGCACTCAAGAATTGGAGTACAGGCCAAAGGTAGCAGTGGTGACAGGATTCACCAGAAATAGAGTGAGGAGCAGAACAGGCAGATCTACTGAACTACTGCTAAGGGGAGCAGCCTGTGAGGGCAAAACAGGAGAGGTCTGCTGTGCCATGTGGTCAGCAACATGGCTGGGGATCGAACTCATGCTGCAGTGAATGGTGATAGCTGGCTAGAACTGAAACTTTAATCCCTGTGCCACCAGGGAGACTCAGGACCATAATTCTTAAGATGTATGTTACCACACTACACCCACTGATAAGGCAACATAATCTTTCACTTTTTCTCACTCTTTTCTCTCCATCTTTTTAACACAATTATAGCATCAAATATAAGAAAATAACATAACTTTCCTTTTTAAAGCCCAGATCAGATGATAGACATGTCCTCAATCAATTTTTAGCCTGTATGACTTGATTATTTAAAGAAATATTTATGTATATTTGTATATACATATGGGTATGTATTATATAAATACAGGCTATAGTCTGTCCTCAGAATTTAGAAAGTTAGATGTCTATAGTTGATTACATGACATTATCCTAAGTAAAATAAAATAAGAAATTAACTTTCTAATCAGAGAATATACATGATATATGCTCAAATCAAATGATTTTGTATTAGCCAAGATAATCAGATATCAACTCTAATTCATATTGTACGATTGCAAAAACTTTGTTCATGTAACATGACTTATTTGCTTAAAATATTTTGTACTTAGAATACTCTATCAGTTAATTTTGAAAATTATTTTTGAATTTTCTCGAATATCCAATGGAATCAATTTTCCAAAATAAGAAGAATTTTAAAAATAGAAAATAGACATTAATTTTTTCTCAGCGGCCCTTCCATTAAGCCAGTGTTAAGCATGTATCCTTTCTTTGTTTATGTATTCAGGTTTACAACTGTATAGGCAAACCAGGTTTCTAGTCTTTCTTTTGATGTCTTTGATTTTAATATTTGATATTTCTTGTAATGTTTGCTTTCACTAATTCCATTCCTGAGAATCTACCACTGTTTAGGTGTGTCTTGAGATTAACAACTTTAGAATACCACTTGGACAAATTTAGATCTTTAGAGACATGTTCATGTCATCACCTTTCATATTAATTTTCTTCACAACTGGCCATTGTGAGTCATTCTGTGGGTAGTGATTTGGCTGTGGCTTCACTAACTAAAAACTTCCTATGCATTTGACTACCTATTTGACTATTCTAGAACACCTCATGATTTTTATTTATTAAAAACTCCATTTCTGAGAAAATGCATTCTATCTCAGAGCACTGTAAAGTTTTTAAAATGGAATGTTTTCATTTAAAGGTATTTGCTAAATACTGAATGTGATTCATTCAAATGATATGTTAACTGTTTTGATGAAAATTTAGAAAAAAAAGTCTGATTCCAATACAAATATAAAATTTAAGTACATACATAATATGTATTTTCCTTTCTAGTCTTCCTTTCATAATGCCAGTTTCACAGAAAAAAAAAAATGATAAAGCCGTAGCACTGGTTGAACTATTTTGGCAAAGAGATAGGAACATCGCCTAAAACAAAGATTGTGTGTGAATGAGGAGAAATAAGCTCTAATTAAGTTTCTATTTTTTGTTTATTTATTTTTTTTCAGTTGAGGTAAAGTTGGCATATGATACTCTCATCCTGATTCAATCATTGAAGCTCTGAGGCTTTGGAGAACTGAACATCTGTGATTGACAGTCCAGATCTGTTAAATGGGGATCTTGGAGAAAGATAGTCTTTGAGAATTTTCTAAGCACAACATTCAGTGTTAATAAGTTTTAGAAAATACACATTTTCAAAGGAGAAAGTTTAAGAAAAAAACTATAGTAGCTAAGTATCTAGAGCAAATATTTCAATCATATTCTAGTTAGGCTTTAAATATCTGACACTTGAAGTCTCCACCCAAGTTAATATTTCTATCCATTACTTTTTTCAAAAATTCCACAATATCAAAGACCTAAGTATATTTGGCCTTTTTTTTCCAGTTTGTTTCTCTCAATTTTAGATCTGTCTGCTTAGAATTCTTAAGCAAAAATAAAGTATCATTGACTTGTAAAAAATCTTAGACACATTAATTATGTGTCTTTTGAACTTAGCACTGGTATGAAGTATTTATTTTTTAAAACAAAGATAATATTTATTAACATTTTGGCAAAACCTGCCTCACAAAAATAACTTTTGGGTTTTCTTGCTCATTGGTGAATTGGATAATATTGTAATATATGTCCTTACAACAGTTCTAAGAACTATGGGTTTTATTGTTATGAACTTAAAGAGTTTAAACACTCAAACTAAAAAATTATCTTAAATCAATCAACACATTTTACTAACAAGTTTGACTTAATTATTTCTGTCTTTAAAGATCAGTGAGTACTCATTTGTTTTTTAACACAGAAAATGCCTTTTTCCTTCATGTATTAAATAATTGAATTTTTTTATTAACCCTAAAATTTAACTCAGCATATTACTGTAATCATTTAAATATATTTTATAAAGGATTTGATAGATATATAATTCCTATATTGATATATTTATTTTTATTTTATATATTTTATATCTTTTTTTTTTATAATGTTTGATTTCTCCCCTCAGGTTAATCCCCTAAAATTCCTACCACCAAATCACCCATGAACCATCACCATACTCTCTTTTGCACTTCCTTTTCCATTTTTGACCCCTCTACCTCCCCTGTCCTCAGTTCTATAATTTGCCTGTTAAATTTGTCTTTTTCTTTTGTGGCCCCTTGTTCAATTTTCCTATAGTCTTCCTATAACTGAAACCATCTGATATTTTCCTTCTGACTTATTTCACTAAGTATGTATTCCCTTTCAGCTCCATCCATGTTGTTGTGAATGGCATGAGTTTATCTTTTTTGATTGCTGAGTAGTATATCATTGTGTATATATACCACATCTTGATCCAGTCATCTGTTTAGGGGCATTTAGGTTGTTTCCATTAGAGTGTTTCCATTAGATTGTATTTAAATTGAAAATATTGACATAGGAAATGTAATATAATGTGTACAATGTGGTAAAATATTAAAGACAACTTATTGGCATTCTCAGGTCTGAGAACTGTAATGTGATCAGTATTCTCTCTGTTTCAAACTTATTGTCTCAGTTCATTGACAAGGGATAGTGTTACTTTTTGATGATATTGTATATTTAATTTTCTGATTTAATATTTAGATGGTCATTATAATGACAATACAATACAAAATGTTTACTCATAAAGTTGCATCATATTTCTCTGTTATATATGTATTTGAATCTTTTATACTATGGAGAATATGAAATATGCAAAAAGTAGTCTAATAAACCTATATTATCATCAAATTAAATTCTATTCTGTCCTATTTATATCCTCACACATCTTTTCTTCACACTATATCATACCAATAGTTTATCCATTCACCTATTAAATTCCAGGTTGCTTTATAAAGAAGTATTACCTTAATTAATTACAGATAACAAACTCAATGGCAAATAACATTATCCCACCTGAAAAAATAACAATGATTCTTCAATAGACTAAATATCGAGTCTGTTAAATTCTTATAAATATGTAAAATCAGAATATATTCATGTTTTTTCCTCCATAATGATCATCATTTTCAATATGCAACTACCACCTTCATTTTTCCTATATCGCCTCTTACAGTCTACTTGTTACTCAGATATTTTCTTCCACAATTCAGTTTGCAAATTGTAACTCAAGTAGTAGTTCAATATATAAAAAGTAATTGACTGTAACAGTATATCAAACCAACATAGATAATTGTGGCTAAAAATAATCAAGTCACAGATTTTAGGCTCTAGGAAACCCAAAACTACTTTTATAAATTTTACAAGTTTCATATAAATATATAATTGCAGTACATACCTTGGGTCAAGACCTTCTACCTGATTGTCAAAGTTTAGTGTCTTAATTCCCATTTCCTTTGGCATCCATAGATCTTCCTCTGAAACTTCTTACAGAGCTTTATGCTGCTCCTCATTTTAAAGTAATATACATAGAAATTTGTTTTCCCTAGAGCTAGAAATGTATTACTAAAATAGTATAGAACTGCCAAAAGTGACATTCAAAGAAAGAAGATATCGATGCAACCAGAGGTGTATATCTTGTGCCGAGCTTTGGAGCATTTAGGATTTGAAAATACTCTTTTTATAGTATCCAGTGATGTTAGATTTCAGATGCAGGAAATTGTGATATACAATGAGCTTTACATCCTGCCCTAGGCTGTAACTGATAGAGTTTAGTTCGCTGACCTAAGTAGCTTGAATTACATTTTCTAAATGCATTTTTTCATATCTGCTACCATGGGCTGACCATCTGTGAGCTGTTAGTTTTTTTTCCCTCTCCTGTGGATATAAAACTAGACTCATTAAATGTACGGATAGTATATATGGCATTTTTAAAAATGCAACTGTGACTCAAAATATTGCTAGTGACTTGGGAAATATTTATAAAAATGTATAAGAATATATGACTGCATAATAAATGTGTGTGATGTGGTCTAACATTTCATAAAATTCAAACAACCTTTGATATTGCTTAACAAGTTGAAGAATTTATATATTTTTTTAAAGATTTATTTATTTATACATACAAGCACTGGGGCACAGGCCAGAGGTGTGGGGGGGGGGGTGAGAGGATTCACCACAGAGAGTGGGGAGCAGAACAAGCAGATCAACAGAAGTACACTGCTGAGGGGAGCAGTGGGCACAACAGGAGAGGTCTGCCGCGCCATGTGGGTACCCCCCCTGGCCGGCAGCAGGGATCGAACTCGTGCTGCAGTGGCTGCTGTTTGCTTCATAGTGCGTTGCTTACCCCACTGCGCCACCAGGGAGGCCCCGAATTTACTCTATATTTTAAAGTTTGTTTGTAAACTGGAGATTATTGACTTAATTAGAAGATTAGAGTCTTTTTTATAAAAAGTAAAATTTTGTTGCTTAATCAAAAATTTGAAATTTTTGTTATTCGAAGTGACTGTAAATGTACAACATTCAATAAATATATAGTAGTTATTTACCAGATATTTATTATTATTCACTTAATACTATTATATCTAGCACTTGAAGGAATTTCACAATTCCATGGAGAAAGCAAATTTACCAAACATAAATAATAATATAAGTCAGTAAATGATACATTTGGGATATATGTACTGGATTTAGGGTCTGCACAACTTGGACATGTTTCTAGGGCATAAGGAATATAATCATAAGAACAAGAGAGTGTGAGAAATAAAATCAAAACCCAGGTGAATCGTAAAAATCAAAATACATAAATAATATCAGTGGTCAAAGCAGTATGGATATCTAAAATGCTGAAAGATAGACTTGGGCACAGTGATGAACTTAATGTAGTATATACACAAGTCATTCTCAGTGATGAACACCTGAAATTTATGTAATGTTATAACATACAACTTCAGTAAAAAATATAAAAATAAAAATTATCAATGTATGCATGTATCCATAATTACAACAGAGGAGGCAAAAATAAATGGCTTTCTTTGGGGAGAGGCAGGAGAGATTAACAGAAGAGCTGTTAAAGTACATCCCTGTGACAAGTTCCTCATGTACTGGATGTCATTGCAACCTATTACCAGTATATAAGACTAGAAATAATAAAGTATTTACCTAAGCTCATATCACTAGTAATAGTATATGATATAAAGGAGAGTAAATCTTAGATGTGTGATTCAAAATACTAGTGATTATGCAAGCAATTAGTTAAAGGAATTCACTAGAACTGGTATAGAGGTAAGGATAAAAGAAAACAGTCACAGACTAATCCTTAAACCTTAAGCAGATCCCCATCTTATTCTCAATTGCCTCATTTCTCTCCTTTGAGAGCCAATCTAACCTCCTGTGTATAATGATAATAATTAAGAGTTCTGTCTTTGCAGTTACTGGAGTGTTTGAAAGTCTCATAGTTCTCTGGGAGAAACAAAAATTATTAGGAGGGTCAAAGGTGGGAGTTTAAAGGAGAGAATTGATAGTGTGAAGTATTATGGGATATAGTCCAAATAAATCCTTACTGACAAAAATGTTAATCCCAAACTGGGAATTATCTGCATTTCGGAAGCATATTTATGAATTAGAGACCTTCAAATTAATACAAATCACATCAACTAATAATTTTGGGGAACTAAATCTCTTAAATTTAGCACATTCTTTTATTACTGTTCTTGCTGAAAACTGTTTTACCTTTGTCAACCTGTAATTCATGCTCTAGTGAATGCCCTCTCCGGCAAGGTTGTATGATGACTTTCCCATGAAGAACTCAAAATGTCTTTAGGAGTTTTATCTTATTAATTCTCACAACCCTATAAGGCAGGTAGAAAAAATTACTATCCTCATTAAACAAACTGTCACGCTGGGACACTAAGTTTTTTTCAACCACAAGGTTACAGAGAATTTTTAGTAGCATTGTAGATAGCCTATTTGATTAATCCACTAACCTCACTGCTTTTAAAATAAAACTTCATATTGACTTTTTACTCCATTAAGTACTTGTCAGTAGATATCTACTGGGTAGCCAGACTGAAAACTTTCTCCTAAACCGTGTTCTTTCCCTCTCTTTCCACATCATTATTGATTCCATGACTTCCTCAAATCAATATCTTCATATCCATTCCCACTGCCATTACCTATTCTTATAAGCTCATTCAAAAACTGCCATAATAGCCTCCTAATCATCTATGTTGTAATAGTCTCCATTTCAGATATTCCTATATGCATGCACACAACACATTAAGAATTTTATTAATACATGTACAGACAAATTTCAATATTCTTAGAATTTTAGGAATTTTGTCCTTAGATTTCAATGTATGTCATGAGGAAAAAAAAGGAAAATGAAAAATATATAAAGGGAAAATGAAAAAAAAAATATATATATATTGTTTTATAGTCCAGGGAAAAACCTTGCTATGCCATTCACAGGACTTATGCCTAAGAATGATGGTGGTGAAAGTGACTTACATCTGCCCAGTTCTCAGTGTTATTAAGTCCCCTTTGCTTCTGAAAGCAAATGCATACCTCAATAGATAATCAGATTCCAAAGTTTTAATAAATGGGAGCTATGTAAAACAAATCCTTTAAACTTATGCTAACCATTTCATTATTCAATTCTTTCACTGAAGAAATGGTTGTTACAAGTAATTTATTTTTATTTTATTTTACATTTTTGTTTGTTTCTTCTTGGTTTAACTTTTTTATTTTCTTACTGTGTTGTTCATTTTTGTACAATATTTGAGTTTTCCCTCTCAAGTGTAGCCTCCATAAATCTCTCTCTACTACATCACCCATCATTTGTCTAAATAAAGTATTTTAATCTTAGAAAAGTTTTGAAGGTAACACAGTGAGTGCTATCTTCCCCACCACAACTACACATAATTTCCTTTATTGTTAACATCTAACATTTGCATTGTTCCTTTGCTGTAATAAATGGATCGATACTGGCATATTACAACTAACTAGAGCCAGTACGTTACACAGATTTCCTTAACTCTCACTCAGTGTCTCTGTAATATTCCAGGATCCCATTGTGAACACCATATTATATCTATCTGTCATGTTGCCTTAGTTTCCTTGTGACTATGATTACTTGTCCTTATATTTCCATTGTTTTCAATGATCTTAAAAGGTTTGAGGAGTACTGGTAAGGCATTTTAGGAATGTTTCTCAATTGAGAGCTCTCATAATTAGGCAAGGGTTATTTGGGTGGTGCATGGAGAAAGAATGAGGGCTAGAGAAATAAAGAACAAAGGGCTACCCAGCTTTAAATATGGTAACCATAGGTCGTGGTCTGACTAGGACTCTATTTTATACATGTAGTAATTTTATGTAATTCTTGTTTGTACTTTCAGTTTTAAATGTAACCTTGTTTAAATAATAAACTATATAGCCACCCTAGTTTTAAGTCCTTGACTTAATGATATATCACAATTCTAAAAGGTTTCTACTGAAACTTAAGTTTTAATTAACATATAGTTCAGAATCATGGCACATTTAAACGCTTTGATTAAGCACAAGGATAATGTTATTGCATTAATATGTGCATGTAGTATTATAATCCATGTTTGATTAGAGTGTAAAAAGATAAATAGGCAAACCTAGTCTCAAATGATTTACTTCTTTTATTTCTATTTAAATCATTTCACAACCTCTTCAATCTCCTCTGGCATCTAAAAATCAATGAGCCAGGGATTCTACAGCCCATTGGCAAGTGTCTATCACTCTTCAGAATTTCTGAATAAGTGGAATGATTAATTCATTTAAATTTATTGCCCAGGAAATATCAGTGGTGGCTGATGCTTTTCTCAACAGTGATTTATATTTAGAAGAAAGTGAAAATCCTGGTTATTTTAATTAAGTGAATGCACCAGTAAATCTATGATGACCTTTTCCTGTGCATTTTCTTTAAGGGGTAAAAGTGCTCTTTTCCTGGCTTTTTGTTTCTGTTTGGTAGCATAAATTTTGCCACTTCTTCTTACCTTAATGGGGTAGATGTCCTTAAAGATTGCTGCCTTGGAAACTGATGAATCTCTGGTCATTAAAGTTCTCTACTGACATTGTATAAGAGCTGCTGGGAGCTCTTCATTAATCTTGAGATGGGAAGCTTTAGATAAGCACAACTAAACTTCAATTCTAACACCATCCTCAGGGTTTATTAGGAAGAAGGATTCACATCTCAGGAAAAATATTTTCTTCATTCAGATATATTTTTACTCCAAAGATTTTGTGAGACTGTGTACATCTGTTTTAATATTCAAAACTGCTAATATAAATCTTGGGAATATTATACAATTGAAACCTGCTATTTAGTAACTTCTTCCTATCATTTTTCAGTGATTGAAAGTGAAGGGAATGGAATTTAAGAGATAAACCAGTTTGAGTCATAACCTTTTTCTGCAAATCATACTCAATTGAATTGTCTTAAGATTTTTCATTAAAATCTCTACATTTCAATGTGTTTTTAATTTTCCTTAATATTATTTTTTCCTGTACCCTATTAGTTATTAACAATTTAATAATAGTGCTCTAACATAACTGAACTTATACTACCAAGCTCAACTTGATACATTGGAGCATTATAATAGTGCTCTATAATTACAGTACTTAAAATTTCATTTAAATATAAGACACAAATATTGTGCTCTATCAGCTTGGCATTTTCCCCCAAATTAAATAAAAGTAGATATCTAAAAATATAGACTAATGTTTTATGAAATTTTTATTAGTTCATTTCACATATATTATTGTCCTATGTACCAATATCCACATTTCCTTTTCCTCTTATTTGAACTGGAGAAACAATAGTTTTATCTTTATTGAATATATTTTTCCCAAATGTGAAATTCAATCATAATAAGGAGAAAGAAAAAGGGTTGTCATAATTCAATTTCAGTTTTACTTATTCTTATATCTCATTAGACCTCCAGTTCTGATTTAGTCTAAATCAAAATATAATGTGTCAGAAGTTATTATCAGTGACTCTATATTTTCCATAAAATTATTTCCTTCTATGAACTTCTATTTCTCAATGCAATTCTATAATAAAGTGAATATTAGAAAAGTAAAAACTAGAAAACTCCTTGCTATACATAAATACCAAATCATAGCTGTATCTTGATTTTCAAAATCATTCAATATACTTTTATTGGACATTTTCTACTATAAGGCACTGACTATAATGAAATATATAACTTAATACAAGAGAGACCTTGACTAGTATTATAAGCAGCATAAGTGTATGTTCATGGAATTGCAGAGAAAGAGATTTACACTTATTGGAGATCTCTAAGAATGTGTTCCAGAAGACATTAAAAAACTTTACAGAATGGAAACAGAACATGCCAGACATAGATGTAGAATTGATTGAACAAGATCATCTATGTAACAGAATGCCTTCAGAGGTGATAAATAGGAAGCAAAGCTATACCTGGGCAATGAATTGATAAATATTGTAAAAGACACAATTTAAGACTGAATTGAAATGAGCAATGTAATATCTATTTGAAAATATAAAAAAATCTGGTTTTCACATAATGTAAGCTATCACACTATAGAAAGAGAAAAGTCAAATTAAATGATAAACTCAATAATTCACAGAAGACAACTAACACAAGGCAGATATACTATGTATTGACCTGTAATGAATATTTTTATTTAAATGAGTATCTCCTTAAACCCAGTCTTTGAAACCCTCATTCTGGTTTCTTGCTTTTTAGATGATACTGTTTTTATTATGGTGAAATATACACCTTGTGAAACTCAAATTTTCCATCATTCCTTTTCCTGATCTAATGCTCACTGTTTTACAGTGATTCTATACAGTCTGTTCAAAGATGTTTCAAATGTCCACTCAGCAGTGGCTATTTCTTGAGAAACTGGAGGTAATTCTAGTAAGTTTACCTTGTATTTGTTTCATTTTTTGATTCATTTCTCTATTTCCATTACTCTCCCCATTAAAGGGACCTTGAAATCACTGGGCAAATAAAACTCAATAAACTTATTTAGAATATCTTCAAGTCTATTCTTAGTACCAAATGTCAATAGCCCTGAATTCTTGAAAAATAGAGACATTTGAAAAGTTTTATTCAAGAGTTTTAATTATGTGTATTATGCTACTTGTTACCAAATTAAATATATCTATTTTTATACACACTTCCCCAGATGTCTGCTGTGGCTTTCCACTCCTTTATGACTAAACATCTATATTCTTTACAGAGGATAGTCTGTGTTCTTACCATTTTCTTTGAAGATTCAAAAACTTGAAAATGGATTATACATTTTAGTTCACATAGACGCTGAATCATTTTCTAGAATGAATCATCCAAGCTTCCACTTGCAAATCTCAAGATACTCATGCAGCTATGTAGGTTCTCTTCCAAAAAGCAGACTTACACAAAAGCAAATGTACCAGCTCTTGCAAAATGTATAGGATGATGGGGATTTTACATTGTTATCCTGTTTGTGATATTGCTTCCTCCAAATAATCTTTGACCTTTAATTTTTCAAGTCTCTATCTGTTTGTCTCAGTCTATTAATAATAATACTAATGGTTAGAAATACACTGGGACACTCACCTAGGCTTCAGTGATTTCCCTTTAGACATTGCCTCTTGCATGCCGATATTGCAGCTGATTTGTCCCTTGGAGTTCTTATTGTGATTTAAAATAGAGATATTTTAGTTACAAGACTTAGAATTATACAATATACCTGTCCCACATTGATATCTTGGGAGAGAGAGTGAAAAAAGTGAGGGAGGAGAGGGAGAGAGAACTTGGGGTCTTATTTGTAAATGGCCCTGGGGTGGGGGAGGTCATCTAGGTTTTCAAGGGTTTAATCTTTATTGGTGAATTTAGAAAGTATAAATTTAAATCTCATTAAGAAAGAAAAATAGGGCTTCCCTGGTGGCACAGAGGGTTAAGCAATGCACTATGAAGCAAACCACAGCTACTGCAGCATGAATTCGATCCCTGTTGCTGGCCAGGGAGGGGACCCACATGGCACAGCAGACCTCTCCTGCCTCACCCACTCCTGCCCTCGGCAGTGTGTTTCAGTCAATCTGCCTGTTCTGCTCCCAGCACTGTCGCTGGTGAATCCTCTCACTCCCTGCATCTCCAGCCTGTACCCCAGCTCTTGTATGCATAAATAAATAAATCTTTAAAAAAAAAAAGACAAAATAAAGAAAACTTCCCACCTGACCAGTTATCCAAATCAAGCAGGATCCTTAAAACCAAACAAACTTAGTGGAATAGGCAGTCTGTCTGTTATATGGCCCATGACTACAAAGTGTTGATTTTAACCACTTAAAATCAACACCTTTGTGGTGACTGCTTCTTTGATGTGGATGTCTCAAAAATCAGTTTAAATCAGGCACTTTCATTGCAAAAAAGAAAGGCCAACTGTGGGAGTTTACAGTATATAATTTCACTGATTTTTGTCAGATAACCAATATGACCTATAACAAGTGGCTATACCTTAATTACATATATCTCTGATTTATTTTTAGTAAGGTTAGATAAAAATATTAGCACAAATAAGTATTTCAAGACACATGAGACTATATTTGTTACTGAACATTGACCAATTATCTTCATATTTGGTTACTATTAATTACACTCATCATGCCTTGTTATAATAAGTACTATTGCAAATATTATTTTGCAGGCCTATCTAGTAGAACACTAATTTTCATATTATAGGTGATTGCTGCCAAATCTCAACAGTGAATTTTAGGCAAGGTGTCATGGTCAATCAGTCATATTACTCTGTTGGTATATATTTAATTTCACATTTAGGAGTACTGTTTTAATCATACCAATGTCAAGAAAAATCATATTAATAGTTTCCATATTATTTTTCAAGATATACATTTTCCTTGAATTATATATAGAAGAATGTAATCTCTTCCTTTAGCGAAACTTAACTCATGGTGCATTGGAAAGGTTTTACTATATACCTGGAATAAGGAAGAAAATTAGGGATCTAAAGTCTTTACATATGTAGGAATCATGTAGAAATATTTTATGTCACTCGTAAGTGGTAATCATCCTATATAGATGTATGGCAGTAATATATACATGGATTAAAGGAATGACTAACATCTTCGCCTTTCTCATGTAGCTCATATTTCACTTATTAGAGTTGACTTTAAAGTAGGTTAAAATTGAAAATTAATTTCACACTGGTCACAGTCATTGATGTTTGTGATATATTTATTTATTTATTACTCTATTGACTCAAATCTAAGCAGGTGACCTAGAAGTAAAGGACTGTATATACCCTTATAAATTCTCAAATATATTTCTATAACTTATTTTGACTATTACTCTTTTAATAAAATAGTATGGCTAACCTACTGTTTATTTAGGTGTAACCACTTTTAAATTTTTCAGCTAGAATACAATTGTTACATTTGACATGTAGCTTTTATTATTTTAGGAAATATTACATATCATTTCCTAGAATTTAAAAACATATATTTCCATGAACTATCTCACAGGTATTTGCAGATTTTCAATCTATTCATAATGAATATATAATATTCAATATAATCACCACATTCTACAGCATACATATAAATATAGCACCTTTGTAAATAATACATAGGATGCTGAAATACATAGTTTACATTTCCTGTAATAATCAGTCTGTTTTGTTGAATTTTTAACTAGTGTGAAAAATTACTATTCCTTCATCAAGTATTACAAGTGACGATTGTATCTTCTCTCTGCTGATAATTAACTACAACTGAGATTTTACCTGAGATTTCCTCATTTTAAAAACACATTTTCTGAAGGCAAGTATCTTACAAAAACAATAAGAAAGATTGTTTGTGATTGAGCTTTAGTTTATTCATGAAAAATAGTAATTTGAATAGCTATTGCAGTCTTGGGAATCTCTAGCACCCTCTATTTTGTAATATTTAACAAGGAATAGATTGAGTACCTTATATAATTAGTAGAAGCAAATGTGATAAAGGTCACCAAGATATTATTTTAAATACTGCTCAGAAATCAAGCTTATAATTTCCTTCATCCTATGCATATGGTGAGTGAAGTACAATCTCTATCCTACAGGAATTATTTGGGACAAAGAACTTAGAAGAGAAAGGTTCCATTGTTAATGACTATGTGCATTTGCATGAGTGTGCATGTGTGTGTGTTCATGCACTACATGTTTTGTATGACCAAGGAATTACTAGAGACTGCAAGAATCAATTGTTCTGCAACCATCAATAAAAGCACATTATATCAAATAGTTGGAACAGAATTTCATTTCAAGTCATAAACTAACATCTCTTTCCTGATAAAGTAAATATGGCATATATTGTTAAAAATTAATGTGTTTCACATTTTCTTAATGATCATTAAGCTTTTGGAGACTCTTCTAAAATGATAACAGATCTCTCAAACAAGAGTTCAGGATCAGATGGCTTCACAAGTGAATTCTACCAAACCCTGACAGGGATATAAAGCAGAAAAAGAGAGCCAGTTTGATTCATTCTGCTCCCAGCTTCTGAAAAGAGAATGATTCATTCTGTTACTGGAATTTGAAGAGGAAGCATTCATCAAACCACTTTAGGAGAAAGATTCTGCTCCCAATCTCTGAAGAGAGAGACACATCGAGCAGTCAACCTCTCTGGGATTCACTAGACTTTCACAGAATTTTATAGGCCTTGTAGATTTTCATAGAACTTTATAGACCTCTAGATTGTCACACCTCCATAGACCTTCACAGAGACTAGGTCATGGCCCCTGCCACAGCCCTCCCTTGGACATTGCTAGCAAGGAAACTTTTCACTCAGCCCAACATCTCAAAGAGCTGACCACAGCCTCTGGTTTTCTAGCACCCTCTTCTGGTGCTGTTGAGTCAGTTTCTGTCTGGTTCAACACCTGGTCGAGCCTTCAGACTGTGGTTGTGGTCTGCTGTGCATCACCTCTTCTTCCACGAATGCCCATTGTTTGGTACTTCTGGACACCATGGAAATTATCTGAAGTGAGATAGCCAGGAAAGTGTGGTTTCAAAAGCTTTCATTTTTACAATCTCTTGTTTGTTAAAACATTCCTGTTGTTGAACTCTGAGCCTGAGTGGTCTTAAAATTGTGTGTGTCGATGCGAACCCACTGATGGTGGCTTGTACTGTACCTCAAATACTGTCCTTTAGCACTTTTTGTTTTTTAACACTGAGTCCTGTTGAGCAATCATTTAAGAGTCTACTACACTGTTTCAAAAGAGCATGCTTTTGACTCTCCTTTCTCCAGAGTTTTGTTCATAATCTTTTCTCTTTTCCTTTCTTTTTTGGCCTCCAAAACCCCTAAGCATTACCTTGCTAAGTATTAAATACCCTTGTTTTTGCTAACAGATTCAAATGCAGTGTATGTCCTATAACAGGAGAGGGTGTGAATTAACCATCTACATGCATTCTATCACTTAGATCCACCAGACAACCTGATACTTAGATATTCTAACTCTTTTCAGAATAATGTAATTGACTCTTTTAATAAAATAGTTTTTAATCATCTGTTCTAGTGAAGCAAGGAACTAGAATGGCTGTATAAATGTTGACAATAGCTTTATTTTTCACAGTCATGTAGCAATAGAGTAGCTTACCCTCTCTGGTATATTATTACAGCACTTGTTCATAACTAAGGTTCCAGTTCTCTTTTATTAAATAAGAGAATGAACAATGTATTATGCAAATGTTAGATGCTGTAAACTCTAATCCAATTTTAATAAAGTTGGGCATTATCAAAAAGTTAAAGTTCTTCATATGTCACTTAAAAACAAAAAATAAAACAATTACAGATCTACAGTATAAACTTCATAAAGTGAAACTTTTTTTACTTGAAAATTTTAGCACCATTGAACCTACATGACAATATTGACTCAGAAAATAGGTAGAATAATAGTAATTATATCTTTATATAGTTATAAACTTTATATAATAGTTATACATTTAATTCTAACTATGTGTGTAATTAGAAATAATGCTAGAGCTACCTATCAAAAACCAACCATCAAACAAAAGAACCCTCCAGAATGAAAGTAAAATTTAATAAATACTTCCTAACTTAGCTTGGTTAACATAAGTCGAATAGAAACAAAGGAACAAAGAACTGCACAGTCACAATAGTATTAAAAAATGTAAATGCAAACATCAGACTTGCATATGCATATTTACATGCTGACATATAATAAAACATAAAATTGTGAGATAGTGTCTCTGTGTATCTTATCTCTTGCTAACAGCTTACCTTTATATTCTTATCTGATATTTAAAATTGTGTTGTATGTGTAAGTTCTGACAGTGACCCTGATTACCATAATTATAGTTAGTACACTTTTGTGTATTCAATTATATTGTAGAACTAGCAATTATGTTTTATATATACAAGTTTTAATGTATGTAATATATGAGCTAAATTTTTGAAATTCCTTTAGAGATTCTTGGTATTGAGAATAACCTTAATTTCACAGAAAAACAAAAATAACAGAGTCACTAAGATATTCTGTCTCAAGTATGTGGAAAAAAAATGGATGAATTCACAGATAAATTGCAGCATTATTGTAATTGGTCACCTCAGGGCTAAAGCTGACTGACACAGAAAATAACTTTTGTGGGATGAAAATAATAAATCTTTAATTAGACTAAAGGGGAGCAATAACACTAAGCAGACCAAGAGTTGAGATTCTGTCAGATGATTGTCAAGCACTCTATTACTTGAGAGTGACATGGAATTGGGAACTCAATGACAGCAGTTGGCAGAAATATAATTTTGCAAGAAACATATCTTTAAAACTCTATTTAGGCATAACAGCAAAGATAAGCAAGGGAAACCTGCCGAGAAATGAGAGATATTTGTTTTCCAACTTTATCTTTTCATCTTTTTATTTTTTATATTAAAGTAAATTAATAATACTCAAATAGTTTGTATTTTGCTAAGCCCTACATTGACAGAATTCTGTAAAAACCTTCTAGTAATCAGCTATTTTATGATTAAATTGTGTATCATAGTTGTTAAAATTATGCAGTATTTAATCTGCAGGGAAGGAATATTCATTTGATTCAAACAGATGGCAAAATTCCGATGCTATGCCTAAGACATTGTATGTAATATAAGTATTTTTTACTAAAACTAATATTACTACTATGAATATTATTCTGTCTTTATCACAATAAATTAATACTGGCATCATTTTCATTTTATAAAAGTGGAAACCAAAGGGACAATCAACACATCAACTTTACTTCAACAGTTGTTAAGTGAAGTAAGTACTACTGGGCTTCCAGAGGATATTTAGAATATATCTCTTTTATACCTGGAATCAGAAGAATTTTAAAGAACCACATACTTACATTGGTGCTATTTTTAAAAAGACAAATATTTCAGGCTGATAGTTTCTCTTGTACACAATAAATTAAATTACATTATTGAGTCAAATAAAAAATTATAAAACAAAAACCATAAGAAGAATAACAGAAGGATATGCTAATGAGGATAATGACAAAAATGAATTAGCATATTATATTCATCAAAGGACTTTTTTTAAGAGAAAAGCAGTAAAATGTTTAAGAAATGAGAGGAAATATGAAAACACAAAATTAGAATTATCAAAACTGAAACAGATAGAAGCAAGATAATTTAAAAAGTTGATACATGTTGGCAGAATCAATATTAGTCAAAGTTAGCATAAAATATAATGCAAAGATGTGATAGAGCAAATTTAATGAGTTAGCAACAATAATCTAATGTAGCAAATATTTACACAGGTGTGATCAGGAATACATAAACTAACATGGAATAGAGAAATGCAATATCAGGAAACCTTTAGACCTCTAGATGTATAGTTTCAAGTGAAGGACAAGGCCCTGTTGGAAGGTGTTACCATGGGAAATATTTTCAAATGGAGCTTGAACTCTTGGAGAAGGTGGCAATTGGTAGAATTTTGTTGCAGTAAATAAGATTATAACATCCCTAAGTTCTTTTCACTGACCTCTAATCTTTCAATGTCTATCATCAACCAAAAACAACAAAAGCCCAATGTTGAGAGTCTAGGAGATGGAGCTCAAAGCTCTCACCTCCAGCATAATAGAACCAGGAACTGAAGTTATTAATAAGAGTGGCAACCAAAAAATCAGATTAGTAAAAATCTTTCAAGCGGTATGTACAGAACTTTCCAAAGCAGAATCATAATGTTATCATCATTAACTGCTGTTATTCTGGGGAATGTTTTCATTTTTTAAAATTTTTAATGTTTATATATTAATTATATATCAATAAAACTGGGGAAACTTGTATGTAAAAACTGATTTTAAATTAGTCTTCATGATAGTCTTAATAGGAAAAGTAAAAATGATGGGGGATATCCAATATGCAATGCAACTAGTCATTACTCACTATTTTGTGAATGACTAATGGATCGTATGCAAAGAAGAAGCAAAACTGATAATTATTAGAAATATATTACAGTAAGGCTAGTGTTGCTCATTTCCCTAGTCCCAGTGGATGAATATATCCAGATCTATAGCAATGCTTATAATAAATGCCTTAGTGAAAATGATCTTTATAATCAGTTAGAATGCAAAAACTCTCAGTGGATGTGAGTCCTTGAATTCCTCTTTACAATAGTGTGGCAGTGTGTTGTTTACTGTGCTTATGTAAAAACCAGGAGTGTTATAAAACTGGAAGCCATGCATAGTGTGGGAATCACAGACTTCCTATAATCAAGACCACCATTTTGAGTCTTCAATTCTATGATAACAGCAACTCACTCTTTTGCTAGGTATATTGTTATACAGGAAGGAAATATAGTATTTGGAGTCAAATTACTATAGTGATATTGATCATGTTTTGCCTTGCAATTCATTTTTATGGAAGAACTACTTAATATAGATTTGAATTTGTTTTCTCTGCTTTTCATGATTCTTCCAGACATACCATCGGACTACTTTGTATATTATCAATGCATTTCATTGTATATTAATTCCTCACAAAGAAATATTTTACCAGCCAAATAAGAGAATCAATGAACTTATATCCATGGGATTCACTGGTTCAATCTCAACACAGCTTGACTAATACATTTCTAGAATGAGTTATTGATATTTTTATATAGATATAGTTGAGGGAGTATACATAAAATACTGAGTTATTTGAAAAATGAAGTTATTTTTGTAGACTGGTGCCAACATATAGAACTATCTCTCCTGTAATCTACCTAGGTTTGAGGATTTAAATGAGACAAGTGATTAATTTCTTAATAAATAATAATACATACACATATACTGCTTCTTTCCCCTTTAATGTGGACAATTCAGGCAAACTCTGAAGGTTTTAGTCTCTAAAAAAAAACATTGATTGATTCTTATGAGGAAATCAGACTGCAAACTTGACACACAAGTTCTTTATCCTGAAACTTGGCTTTGCAAAAAGAAATCCAGATAAATAAGTCTATAATTGTACATAAAGGAAAATTTAAGTCAACTATTGTACTTGTGGTGGTATGAAAAGATGAATAATTTCCCCTTCCCAAAGCTGTCTTTGCTTTAATTTTTACCCCTTTCCAAAGATAACGTTACCATTAATTTAATGAACTTAATGATTTTCCAATACATACATACATACATATACACTTGCCAAAGAACATTTTAAGTTTTTAACTTACAGCTAAAAGGATTTTAACTGACAAATAATTAAAATACATACACACTGTCTCTATTTAACCAATTCAAAATATGCTTTCAAATGAGAAAATATTTATGCAAGTGTTTAACAGATTGCAAAGAACTAATAAAATGATTTTTATTGCAGTTGCTGTATTACTAAATTTGACAAGGGAACACGGTATTAAAAACCTTCAATAGCAATTGCATTTAAAGGCTGATGTTTCATAATCAAAATAAAATAAACCACGTTAGCATCACAGATTTTTTTAACAAGATAATTTGTTAAGGAAATAAACTCCAGGTTATCACATACAATGATATTAATTATATGAAAACTATAGCACATCTTACGGTTTGGAGAAAATAATTTTATATCACATGCTTAAATTATATCAGGGCAAAATTAAAGTAGTTGAAATATATTCTAAATACAAATTCAGGATGGTTTGATCAAGTAGAACTATAAACTGTATCACATATTACTTAAAATTGTTTTTTTCTAAAGAAATTATTTGAAAATACTCAAGCAGCATTATGTATAATATTATGTGAGTGGACACACCCATAGAAGATTGAATAAAATGATGTGGTATATAGACATTGTAGAATACTATTCAGATATAAGGAAAAAAAACAAATGCTATTATTTATTGCAAAATGAAAGGAATTCCAGGAGATTATCCAAAGCAAAGCAAGCCAAGTAAGACTACACAAGAAAATTACATCTCAGTATTCTGGATGAACATTATAGCAAAATACTAGCAAATAGAATTCAACACTTTATTACAAGGATTATACATCATTGCCAAGTGAGATTTTATCACATGGACATAAATATATTTTAATGCACATAAAACAATATATCATGTAAACAGAAATTAAGATAAAAATTGTGATAATATCAAGAGATGCAGAGAAAGCATTTAATATGTTTTCACACTTATTTATGATATGAACTCGAAACAAAATGGAAATAGAAGGGTCCTACCAAAATATGGTAAAGGCTATATATTAGAAACCAACAACCAATATAACACCATTTTTACCAGTGGATTCACTTCACAATAACAATTTCTTTCTCCATGTGTTAGTAAACCTATAGACTTTATCTCTCTGAAACATTAGCAATGTTGAAAACATTTTTTCTTTGTATTCTCTGCTGTAAAACCACACATTTTTGATTCCCTGCTACATTCCTGCTAATTTCTGCTGGGAATATCTTCTCTGATAAATCTTGGTCTTCTCAATATGCATGCTCTTGGGTGATTGTATTTAATGTTACATAATTTTGTAAAAAATATAAATCCCCAATTTTTGAAACTTCAAATTTTGTTCTGAAATCTAATGACCAAAAATTTATTTCCATTTGATACTGTATATGAATCGTGAACTCAGAAGGTCTAAAAATGTTTTCCTTTTATAGTTCCTCCTCCTTTAGTATAATTTTATGCAAAGTACATTTTAATTGTTTGGTACTGCCATACAATAAGTAGAAGACAGACATTTTAGAGTTAATGCATTATCCTCTGTTCCCTGATCCTCCATGTCTTTGATCAAATTCATATTCTATTCATGGCTCTAATTCAGACACTTATTTTAATTTAATGAAACAACAGTTCCTGACTTAGTTTTTTGTATCTCATCACCGCTTCCTTAATCCATCATCTGCAAAACTGACTAAGAGATTACTTTGGCCAAGTGGTTTTTCTTCCTCCTTGATTCCTATGAACAGGAGAAGATTCAAATTCTAAAGCCACTGAATAGTTAGTCCTCTGACTGTGCTTTCCAATTTTTCTTCAATTTCTTGCCACTTAGATCACTCATGTCGGATTTCCCAAACCCAATTGATTGAATGTCATACTTCAACTGTTTGTCTCATGCCTGTTTGTTTTGGAGTGCCTCTCTCATTTTCTTCCAGTAAGACAAATGATCCACGTAACTGCTATGGAAGCATTCTTTGAATTTTCCTTTCTATTATGTTTCCAGGTCCCGTTGTTTGGTAATACCCTGAACACTCTACTGTTATTATAACGAAACAGTATTAGAACAGTGCTATCAGGGCCAAAAGGCAGTGCCAGGTGGAGGGCAGGTGACTGTCTATGGGGTCTCATCCAAGTGCTCAACTGCGGGACCACTCAGGTCAGGGAAGAACAAAAGGGTTAATTAAATAAATATGAACAAAGGGTGTTTAAGGCCACAAGATACTGGCTGTCTCACCCACGATAGTGTTCAGATATCCCAAACGAAAGGCCATTCATCCAATGGTGCTGTCCCATCAGTGAGGGCTGTGGAAGCAGCAGGCCAGGATCCAACTCACCTGAGGTAGGGGTGCTCACCGGGAGTTGCAGAGGTGATGCGGCAGGGCAACAGCACAGCCACCGTCTGAAGGCTGGGCTGGACAGGGGTGGGGGCCACAGTGCTTGGAGGCAGTGGTGGAACAGTAGAAGTTCACTCCTGCTACTACCACCAGACTTAGGGGCTCAGCACTCAAACCCAGTGTACCCCAGGGGAGGGGCTGCCTAAGACAGGATGCTCAGTGGGTGGGACTTCCCATTGCCACTGTCACTTTTTTTTTTAATTTGTTTTAAAATTTTCTTACACTGTTGTTCATCTCTGTGTAGTGTTTTATTTCTCTCCTCAGGTGTAGTCCCTATAATTCTCCCACCACCATGGCACCCTGCTTTGACCCTTTTCCCTTCCCTCTCCTGCTGTATTCCTCAGATGTATGGTTTGCCTGCAAATTTCATCTTTTTTTTTCTTTGACCTTTTATTTGCTTTCCCTTTACCCCCCCTTATAAGTGAGACCATCTGATAAATTCCCTTCTGACTTATTTCACTTACATAATCCCTTCCAGCTCCATTCATGTTGCTGCAATTGGCATGAGCTTGTCTTTTTCGATTGCTGACTAGTATTCATTGTGTCTGCCTACCACATCTTCTTAATCCTCTCATATATTTGGGGGCATTTAGGTGGCATCCATATGTTGGCATTGTAAATAGAGCTATGATAAACATAGGAATGCAGGCTTGGCTCAGGGGCTCCTTGCACATGCTGGCAGCAGAGACAGAAACTGCCACTGCTGCTGCCAGTCCATCCCCCTGTGCCAGCCAGTCTTTGAGCTCTTCTTGCTGGGTGTCCATGTGGGAGGCAGGAAAGAGGACTTTTTGTCCTGTGATTTGTGTTGCAAGGATAAGGTTCCAGTAACCACCACCTTAAGAAACCCGTGGCCCTACTTATATAACAGTAGGTCTTAATGTGTCCTACTACAGTATCTCTAATTATACTGTCATATAATTCAGCATTAGATTTGTGTCCTGTAATGCATGGTGCTTACTCCTGACGTTGTACAAAAATAATAGGTAGAAAGTATATAAAATAATATATTGTTGCTTTTTCTTTAGTTTTGTAACTTCTTTTATGTATCTCTAAAATAGTCATAATATCACTAAATTACTGTACATTTATGTAAGTTAATACAAATTTTAGGGATGTAAGTACAAAAATATTTAGACAAGGACTGATATCATCCTTGACCACAATTTCCATAAGGTGAGAATTATAGTCTTAAAACTAGGTGTCCAAAGTCTCTTGTCAAAATATTTCTTTCATTTGAACCAGAGTTCATTAAACAGTTGTCTTTAGGCTACTTGGGAAAATTTTCCATGGTATCTGTTTAAAATGGCATTTCTAAAATCAAAACATATGATTGTTTAATTTATCAATTTCTTTTTAGCCACTAATTTGATGTGGTCCTTGTGCTTGTGGATACCAGTTTTTTTTTTATGTATATAAAAATATTTTACATTATTTTTCACTTTTGTACAGAGTATATTTCTTGTCCCCATGAAATTCCCATCACCAATTCACCCATGTATCATCACCATAGTCCCTTGTGCTCTTCTCACCCATTTTGTTTCTTCCCCTCCTCCTCCCCTAGGGAATGCCTCAGATTTATAGTTGTCTGTTTATTTTGATTTTTAATTTATTGTAATTTTTCCCTTAGTCCCTTATTTGTTTCCTCTATATTCCTCCTATAAGTGAAACCATCTGATATTTTAATCCTTCTAGCTCCATCCAATTTGCTGCAAATTGCATGAATTTATCTTTTTGATTGCTGCATAATATTACTTTGTATGTATGTATGTATATGTGTGTGTATGTAGTTCATATCTTCTTGATCCACTCATCTGTTTTTGGATATTTGCATTGTTTCCATTGCTTGCCTATTTTGAAAAGTGCTGCAGTAAGCATAAATGAGCAGGTGTCCTTTTGAATAAGTGTTTTTGTGTCCTTTGGGTAAATTCCTAAAAGTATAATTGTTGGATCATATGGGAACTCCATTTTGAGTAGTTTGAGAAACCTCCACACAGCTATCTATTGTGGTTGGACCAGTTTGCATTCCCACCAGCAGTGTAGTAGAGTTCCTCTTTCTCCACATCCTCACCAATATTTGTTATTGCTAGTTTTTTTGATATTTGCCATCATTCTCACTGGTGTGAGGTGGTATCTCATTGTGGTTTTTATTTGCATTTCTCTGATTACAAGCAATGTTGAGCATTTTTTCCTATGCCTGATGACCATTTGCATTTCCTGTTTGGAGAAATGTCTTTTTAGCTCTTCTGCCCATTTTTTTAATATATCACAAATGCAGATCCTTATGTAGAATTAAAAGTTTGGATATGCAGAAAAGTTCATGTAACATAACACAGTTTTTGCAGGCTGCACAGGAAAGCTTGGTCTGCTGGAAATGTGATGGAATTAGGGGAGAAAACAAGCAGAGTCTATGGGAATGGTAACCTAGAAAGCAAAGATGAACAGGAATTTGGAATATGTGTGTTTAAGGAAGGCAATAATGAGTGTATGTAGAATGAATACTTTGATAAAGTTTCTAGGTGAAACTCATTAAGTTTCCCTATGGTAGTCTGTGCCTTAGTAAATCTATGTCCCAGATACTCATATAACATAGGAGACTCATTCTTATATGAAACTGCAGATATTAAAAGCAGTAAGTACTATTACAACATGTGTCCTAATTAACCAGTGTTATCAACTCTAATAGTCCTCACCCCAATAAAAATTAATAAAGGTATACTTGTTTCATGCAGTATTTTCTTTTGGAAAGATAAAAAGGAAGTTGTGTATTCAAGTACTTGTACTTCCAAAAGTCATCACTTAGGAAGTCTTGGATCAATATCACTGGGAGCTACCAATTAATACCAACTTGATTAAAATTTAAAATATAGGAGAGAACACAAGTCTAGTGAGACATTGAAATCAATGGCTTTATTGATGTGAAAACAAGGGTAGTGAAGTTGGCATTATTTGTTTCTTTGGGCTTTTCTAGTGTATGATGAGAAGTGTTCTGAGTATATTATCTTCTGTGATATTCACATATGTCTCAAAAATATTCTCCTTGAGGAGGGAAATATCTATGTTAGGCAAAGTTTACATTTTGAAATGGATCCCTTTGATTTGCTGCCCTTATTGACCTGCATAGTTTTCTATTGTTTATTATTATTGAACTCAGAAACAGAAAAGAGCATAAAGGTAATTAGATATAGCCCTAATTTTTAATGAAAACCTAAATTTTACCTGAGAGAACTATATGAATTGATCTCCTCAACCATAGGGATTTTTTTTCCTTCTTATTGTTCAATAACATAGGAAGTCCAGTACAACCAGGTGCTCATTCATTGTCCAATTTTATAGTAATTTTTTAATCCTCTGGTGGGTGTATTTTTCCCTTGGGAACTAATAATTTCAAGTTAGGAAACTATAATATATTTCTAGGAACAAAATGAATGAGTGAAATTCCATCCCTGTTTGATTCCTTGAAGAAATCCTTGCTTCAAAGTAATAGACTCCTTTTCATTTTTCATTTGTTTTTCTAGTAGAAGTTTGCTATATGACCGTTCCAACTCTGGATTGACAAACTGGGTAAATAGCCACCAGATACGAGCACATATAAATTAGACACAGCCTAAACAAATTCACAACAAAATTCCAGTTATCAATTGATCAAATGCGTCACTAATATAATCAGTGAAAAATGGTGGTTGTTTTGTTTGTTTGTTTGTGGACACAGATTTTAGCCTCAGTACAGAGCCAGTGTTTCTGTGAAGTCTATATATTTTCTTGTCCTAGCAACAACCCCTAGGGGAACAGGGAACTATGACTCCGTTGGGGAAGACTTGACAGATTTTTATAGATATTCAAGGAATTATTTAAGTGTTCTTACTTAAAGAAGGAAATATCCTTCCTTTTCCTTAGCCTCCCTTTTAATTAGGGAGATATGGGTAGAAACTGATTTATGACTAGAAATGATTTATTTGAGAATTTTTGCAATAAGCTAAGTAGTTTACACATCTATTCAAGTGTTAAAAAGTCCTTTGTCAACAAAGAACATCCATAAATACTTTATATCCTTATGGTAATTGTTACTACTTTACCTCATGTGTTACCTGTTATAACTGCCTTATTATTTTTTGATGTCCATATTTTTTTCTTTAAATATAAGAGTTACCATTTAATAATCACATTTCCTATATATCAAATTTATTCTTCAGAGGATAGTTGCATATAGAATTACTCAAGCATGTATTCATTAATATTAGTACCTTCATTAGTATGCATTCATTATGAGAACTTTTCTTAATGTCTTAGTGAAGGGAGTGTCCAAGGGGAAATAGATTTCCTCTTACTAGATTTCTTCCTTCATATTGTTTAAGGAGAAAATCGAGCCTATTGACTTTATTGAAAGGAAGATATTATTAAAGATCTCCCTGGTGGCACAGGGGTTAAAGTCTTAGTCCTATCAAGCTATTTCCCACCACTGTGACTTGAATTTGATCCCTGCTAGGGAGCTAATTCACATGACACAGCAGACCTCTCCTGTTTCACCTGCTGCTCCCCTCAGAAGTATATTTCAGTAGATGCTGCCATTCTGCATCCCACTCTGTCTCTGGTGAAATCCTCTCACACACCTGTACCTCTGGCCTCCACCCCAGTTCTTCTATATATAAATAAATGAAAATAAATCTTAAAAAAAAGTAGGTCATTATTAAGTTAGATTTTTACTTAAACAGAGAGTAAAATGTTAAACCACTTCCAGCTATATAACAAGAATATTAAAACCAAACAAAAATAACATAAAGAAATTTATATACCAATCTCCCTAATGAACACAGATTAAAAAAAGTCCTCAATTAAATCTTAGCAAACCATATCTTACAATACATTTAAAATATTTTACACTATGTCCATGTGGGATTTATACTAGGAACACAAGGATAGTTCAACATCTAGAAATCAATCAATATAATACTGCACATCAACAAAAAGGAAAAAAAAAGATCATATCAATAAACGCTGAAAAAGCATTCGATAAGATTCACAGTGATTAAAACCCTTGAAAAACTGGGCATAAATGGAATGCATATGAACATAACAAAAACTATATATGACAAACCCATAGCATGTGTCATTCTATATCAGTTCAGCAAAGTGGCAGGATATAAAATCAACACACAAAACTCAGCTGCCATCCTATATACAAATGATGAACTAGAACAAGAAATTAAGAGAGCCATCCCATTTATAATATCACCAAAATAAGTTACATAGCTGGGACTAAATCTAACAAAAGAAGGTAAGGGCCTGTTACAAGAGAATCTAAAATATTATTAAAAGACATAGAAGACATAAGAAAAATGGAAAGCTATTCCTTGTTCACAGATAGGAAGACTCAACATTATCAAAATGACCACCCCACCCAAAGCAATTTATAGATTCAACGCAATGCCACTAAAAATCCCAATGGCATCCTTCAAAAAAATAGAACAAAGATTACTGAGATTCATATGAAATCATGAAAGTAGTTTTGTGCTTTATGAAAAGTGCATTTCTAAGACACACAACACATGAAATTCAGGACTTGTAATGGTTGTTAATCTAAATTTTAATGAATACTCCTAAATACTTCTAATGTTAAGAGATTCACTGGCACAAAGCTATAATATGGGACAATTGGCAGCAAGTTACCCAAACACAAGGGGCTGTTTCAGAGCTTTAAAGTACATTATTAATCATTTGTTAACTCCTTTGGATTTGAAGTGATATAATTCGGCACAAAATCAAATCATAATTTCCTCTGGGCTTAGCCTCTGGTTGGTGATAATGTTATGAATATTTTAAATGTGGTGTTTGCTTGTATGTAATAAAATGCACATATTTGAGTATATATGTGGCAATGTGTTTATGTAAATTCATACATATGTTTTTGCAAGCCTATTTGTGTTTACATGTGTATCTGTGTATGCTTTGTATTTATATATTTTTTTAATATTTAATTTTTTATACATACAAGAGCTGGAGTGTAGGCCAGTGATGTGGAGCATAAAAAGATTCACTAGAGATGGAGTGGAGAGAAGAACAGGTAGATCTGCGGAAATACTCTACTGAGGGGAGCAGGAGTGTATTTCTGGTTGTCATGTGGGTTAGTTCCCTGGCCAGGGATTGAACTTGTGCTGTAGTGGCTGACAGTAGTTTCACAGTGCTGAGACTTAAGCCCTGCATCACCAGCGAGGGCCTGTATTTATATTTTTTATAAATACTAAAGTATAAAAATAATATTCGACTTCAATTTTAATGCCCAAATCTTTTAATGAATATGATATTGAACATTCAGATAAATTTAATTTAGACAAATATCTAATCTGATTTTAAATTAAGCTGAGTAGACTGGGATATGAACTTTTAGCATTTTTTAAATAACTAAAAGACCCTCCTTTCCCTAGGCATCAATGTAAAATAAAATCCAAAATATGCTGTTTGGAAAATTGTTAAACAACAAAAATATTCCCTACAAAATCATTTTAGATTTGATAATACTGTATTCAAAAATTTAATAAACAACGGCGATCTGCATTAGGTAGTGAGTTCAAATTGACTTGTCTTTAAATGACACTACAAATTAAAGCTAATTGGCACTTAGAAAATGACATAGCATAATCATTAAATACAGTCATAATTTGATTGATATTTAATCCTAGAATAGTGTTTTGTGGGCAGACTGAGAAGATTTTATAAAATCATTTGAAAACAGAAGCTTCAATAGGTGCAAAATACCAAGGACACAGTTGACCAGTTTGGATTGCTACTTAAAATCCTCCTCCTCCCTCTCTTTTATAACGCATGCTGAAAGAGCAGGCTGCCAAAGTCTAATGCAGAGTCATTTTCATCTGCTCGTTTTATTTCTATTGCCAATTATCCTTAATTATTGAAAACTTTTTTCCAGTGTGTAATGGATGCTGAAATGTTAGCATGCTCATTAAACTGAAACTCTAGAAGTGCAATAGATTCTGATAAGCACTGGTTTGTTAGAGTTCTGAAATTTCAAGTATTCCTTACTCTATTAACTTCAGATTCATACTCTGCAAAACATTTACCCAAAATTAGTAATTATTATTTTTTAAAGCCAAAGAGCTCTCACAAGATGACTTAAATGATAAAAACTGTAAGAATAATTTAAATCGCCTTGCATGAAGGACAATCAAACCACATGTGTGCTCATGTGAAAGAAGCAGACCTTTAGCAAAGCACAAAATCCTTCCTACATTGCTTTTGATTCTTTGCTAGCAACTGCCTTACTACATTAGCTCTGTCTGTATTCCAGTGAACTAGCATCACTTGTTAAAGGCCATAGTAAATGGGGCCTCCCTGGTGGCACAAGGGGTTGAGCACTCCACTGTGGGGCTTCTGCAGCCACTGGAGCCTGAGCTTAATCCCCAGCCAGGGACAGGCCCATGTGGAGCAGCAGACCTCTCCTACCTAGATCGCTGTTCCCCCCCAGCAGTGTATTTCAGTCTGTCTGCCAGTTATTCTCCCCACTCTGTCTCTGGTGAATCTTCTCACATCCGGCATTCTGGCCTGTACCCCAGCTCTTATACGCACAAATAAATAAATCTTTTTTTTTTTTTTTTAAGCCATAGTAAATGATACAGCCATACCCACAGCATCCTGAAGTTTAGGGATTACATTATAGATGTGAATGTTCATACAAACCTCCATATATATTCGAAATTCTACTAAATAGTTCCCAGAATTGCCTTTTCTATATACCTTCAAGTTAGCACTAACCACAAGAAATATTATATATTAGGTGCCTAAAGACAAGCACTGAACCACCAAGTAAAGGTATAGAAGGGCAGGTGAGCTCACCTATGAAGAAAAGAGCTCTGGTTCCTGTGGCCAGACTTGTACCCCGGCATTGCTGGGAAGGAGAAACGTGGAGGAGAAATACACAGGCCCACTTGAAATACATGGGTGAAAGACACGTGGGGAGGCTCACAATGGCAATCAGTTTCTGCATTTGTACTTTAATTTTCCTCCATGCATCCTATGCTGCCTGACCCCTTTCACCTTCTTCCTATGGTTCCCCTCTAGAAGGTGCCTTAGACTTGTGGTAAGCTTTCAGGCTACAAAGCTTTCAGAGGCTCTACTTTGGACTAACCTTATTTGACTGGGCATTTGCCCTCAGGGGATGGGTAATTTTGAGTGTTTTATTTGGAATATCTTTCCTTTATTGTATGCACATCAATCCTATTAAAGTTACTCCACACTTTATATTTTTAGTGTGAATATTAAGACAAGACCCTGTTTAAGATCGTGCAAGTTTGGGGATTACTGGAGTACCCTTTGTGCACTAACACCATCTCCTCTACACATGTCTCCCCTTAGACAACATTGAGTGACTCCACTCTCCTGCGTTGTATCCTTCTCAGGGTCAGGTGGCAGAGTTCTGGCTTTTAAAGAAGACTCTTGCCTGGAACCACAAACTCTAGGAATTTCTGGACTGAGGAGAAATTGGACCAAATCATATCACTGCTCCTAAACAATTTATCATAATGGAAATAAAACACAACACAATGCTTGAAAGAAGTACAGTCTTCATTTATGATGTGAAGAACTGAAAACATCTTTTGATCTGAAGGAAATTTTGTATGATTTGCATGTTTTGTTTTAATTCCAGCAACCTCTTCAAAGTACATCCAGTTGGTGTTTATTATGCGTTTCAAACATTCTATTCTATTTTGTGGCTGTGAAGTCCTACTGATTGTATTTGGCATGTAGTTAAAGGCTTTCTCACCTACATAATTTGTTACAAACATTAAGTTTCTGGATTTAGATATATCATCTAGCAATGACTGCCAACCAAAATGCACTCGTTCAATATAAAAACAAAACCAAAACAGTACCATTTTATTTGCTGGAAGAGATGATTCTGCATTTTAGGCTGGGCTTACTTGCAGTTTTTGTTGCCTGGATGATAAATGAGGTTGTAGTGATCTGATGCCTTGCCCGGAGGCTGATTGGTTTAAGGACTGAATCACTTTTTTGGTGGCTTTGTGTTGGCTATTGGCTGAGCTTTGTACCCCAATAAGCTGAGTCCAGGTGTCTTCTCAAGATAAAAGAAGTATTCTGAGAAGGCATGTGCCAGTGGAAAAGTGCACTTCATCCTACTGAATGTACTGATTTCCTTTTAGCCAATGGAGTCAAATCGCAAAGTCCAGGTCACAGGCAGAGGGGACTTCACCAGGAAATGAATTTAGCATGGTAAGTCTCTGGGAACCTGACTGCCACAGCACTACCCAGATGTATATTATGGGCTTCTTTAGCATCATCTTTATAGCAGTAAAAAAGTATGTTTACATTAACTTAGGGGGAAATTTAAATCTAAATTCTACCAATTCATGAGTGTCTGGATCTTTTTACTGACACTTCTCCAAGTGTAAAATACAGTTTGCATTTATTTTCTAGATCAACATGCTATTGGTATTTTGGATTTGACAATTTTATATTAATAGAATTAGTAAGAAAATGGTGCTTGTAAATGTTGATTCACTATTTTTATAAAAAAAATTTTTTTCAACATGGAATGTGAAATGGAAATGAGAATAACTGATTAACAGAATAACTTTTCTCTGTGGGATATGATATGATTTCAAAAGAATTATAAGGTCAGAGGATAATGATGATTCAATTGTAGTGGCAGATAAAGCCAAGTTATAGAGAACTTTGAATAATTCAATGACTCACTTGAAATTGATATACATTTTGAAAGTCAGACAACACCTTTATCTGTCGCTTATTAATTTGATTTTATTTTTTATGAATATAGAAATATGTAAACATTTTATGTAAAATTTTCCATCAAAATGAATTATAATTATATATGTTAAATTAACAATAATAGGATAAAAGCCCACTTGTTAATACTCAAATCAAAACAAAAGATAAAGTTAAGAATCCTTGATGTCGGGCCTCCCTGGTGGCGCAGTGGGTTGAGCAACGCACTATGAAGCAGACCACGCAGAACTGCAGCAGGAGTTCGATCCCTGCTGCCAGCCAGGGAGGGGACCCACATGGCGTAGCAGACCTCTCCTGCCCCACCCGCTGCTGCCCTCAGCAGTGTGTCTCAGTCAGTCTGCCTGTTCTGCTACCGGCTCTGTTTCTGGTGAATCCTCTAACACCCCATACGTCTGGCCTGTAACCTAGTGCTTGTATGCATAAATAATAAATCTTTAACAACAACAACAAAAAAAGAATACTTGATGTCACAGGTCAGAAGATTGCAAAGTTTTTATGTAAATTATTAAATTTTAACTATTTTAGTCTTTTTGGGTTGCTCTTTTTGTTTATCAATCAATTCAATTCATGTAGCAATAATGCAACCAGAGACAATCAGTAAATAAATCAGCATTGCTGTATTCTAATAAAACAACTGAAAAACAAAACAAAACAGGATTTCACCAACTATGGACCATAGTTTACACAACCATCTAAAATAGGTAAAATGTTTGTACATTGTTGGAACACCATATCATTAAACAATAAACTTTTCTGCTACTCCAGAAAAGTATCCCTTTAGAAGTATTTAGTAGTTCTCAGAGAATTCAGGTGCAATTTTTCAAACTAAAGCATTTAAATTATATGTGACTGAAAAGTAGTCATTAGTCAATGATTAAATTAGAAGACTTAGGACCTGCTCTATAAATGATAGTGTAGTTAGAAAAAGATCCATTAAGATATTCACTGGGTAAGACAATATTGGTGCTGTTTTCCAAACCAGTGTACTAAGGTGCATTCAATTTAAATGGACTAAGTCCCCTTGATTGGCCACTTAATTGGTCATAAAACTAGCCTTTCTTAACATTAATGAATAGTCTTTAGGTGTAAAAAACAAATCTGCATTTTTTCACTCAAATTAGGAAAGGAATTTTTTTTAATGCATACAAGAACTGGGGTATAGGCCAGAGGTCTGAGGAGGGTGAGAGGCTTTACCAGAGAAGAGTGGGGAGCAGAAGAGGCAGATTGACTGAAACACACTGCTGAGGGAAGCAGCGGGTGAGGCAGAGAGGTCTGCTGTGCCATGTGGTTCCCCTCCCTGGAACTGGAACTCAACGCTGCTGTGCAGCAGATGCTTCACAGTGCGGCGCTCAACCCACTGTGCCACCAGGGAGGCACAGAAAGGAAATTTTGAGATACAATTGCTTCAATCATAATTTTGGTGTTAATGTATCCATTAAGGTACTTCCCATTTAAAAGTTTTGCATGAACTCATATTTTGAAACTTTAAGGTCAAAGAAAACTTGCTAATTATGTTTTAAAACTAGAGTAATTATTGTTTTTTTAGGATTTATTTAATTTATTTATACATACAAGAGCAGGGGTGCAAGCCAGAAGTGTGGAGGGTGTGAGGTGATTTACCAGAGACAGAGTGGGAAGCACAACAGATGATGTACTGAAATACACTGCTGAGGGGACCAGTGTGCAAGACAGGAGAGGTCTGCTGTGCCATGTGGGTCACCTGGCCAAGCATCAGACTCTTGCCGCAGTGGCTACTAATATCTTCAAATCAAGGAGATAACTATAGTAATTAATGATAAAAATTCCATGGTTCCATTTTTTAAGTGAATACATTGCAATTTAACTTCACCTAATCATTGTCCTTTTGTCTAAGGTGATAATGTTAAGAAAGACAACTAGGGAACTGCTGGTATGTTTAAAAGCTGTTAGGGAAATCAACACACAGATGCCACAGGCATTCGCATTTATGTTTGCTACTCTATGCTGACAGCTAGAACAATCTGGTTTTGTCTGTAAAGTTACCACATATTATTAAAGCACATGTGGGATACATTTTCATAATGTTACAAGGGGTTTTAGCCTTGCATCTATTATTAAAATCATTAGAAGTGGAATTGCTAATGCCTGCCGTTATTCTTTGACATTTTATCCCATATGAAGGATATAAAAGAAGAAACACACTGCTACTATTTTCTTTTTCAATTAAATAGTTTGTACGTGGGTTACATTAGAGACTTAAGATGACAGGTCTTATTCTTCCAGGTAACAGCATTCCAATTTGACTCATTATACACAAACATGCACGTACAAACACTCTGCAGACTTAAAATTATATGCCTTCAAAAATAAAACTTCTTTTATGTAAATGTCCAATTTATAGATATTCATTCAAGAATTTCAAACAACTTCCAACGCTTCCACTAGAATCAGAAGCACTTAACATTTGAATTCAAATTATGTTCTTTGTATACTTTGTTTTAAAAAAAATGTCTGTGTAGATGGAATTTTAAATGAGTAATAGAATATTTTAACAATGAGGCTACTTTTCTCATTTTAATGTTAATAGTAATTGGGCATATTACATTCTTTTCAGTGTCTAAATTACATTCCAAGAATACATGAGTTATTCTGGTGTAGTAGAGTACCAGTTATTTCATTAACCTTATGTTTTATTGCATTATTTAGAATCTGACAGAGCTGTACTCCAGTCTCTATGTGCAAGACCCTAACCATTTGAAGTTTAAGTTTGTTCATCAGTGAAAGGGCAAACTGATTGGCTAGTTGAGAGGATTGAAGGAAAGAATATAACAGCACTTCACCTTATAATAGAACTAGCACTCAGTGAGTAGTGATTAATATTAATATTTTTGTTAATTATAATTCTCTGTTATTATCATATATTCATTCTAGAATTCATATAGCCCCTGCTCCCCTCAAATGTGAAGGATATTATTGATGTTGAGAAGAAAATCACAAAAGGGGCAACTGTCAAGGACAGTGTCTTTCTGGATTGTAGACAGTTTATTCCATGTGACCTAAACCACCCACATAGTATATAGATTTGGGGAATTTACCAAAACTGATGATGTGTATCAATACAATATTTTAGCAGGCTTTAATATGTGAAGATCTTTTCTTTTTTTGAAATAATTAACCTATATAAAGAACATTTAGAAAAGTGATACTTTCCCCAATAAACTATAGATAATTGCAGCAAAAGAGAAACAATTGAGAATGAGCAAGTAATCATTAGGACCATAAGATCAGGTAAGTTCTAAAGTGTTTGGTTTAAAGCCCTTACAGTATGTCCTGTAAGGCAAGCTGTATTCTACCTTTTAAACTACTATACCATACCCTACAGTCTCATCTTTGGTCGAGTGTCCATTCACTATGCAAATAGCTCAATTACTATACTGCTTATGTATATTCATTTATCTTTATGAAATGACCACCTTCTATTTCTCCACCTACCAAAGGCCATTGTTAAAAACTCTACTCAAATCTCTCATTTTTAAAACTGTTTTGGACATATCCCCCCAAATAGTAGGCACTGCTTCTTTTTTTCTCCTATTGTGTAATAACAGCACTTGCAAATCAGATCACAGATATAAATTTATAAATCTGTTCCTGCTTCAATTTAGCTTCTCTGATACATTTTTTTCATAATTTGATGTTAACTTTCAAAGTTAAATAAAAGTTTCATAACTGATTATTATTTCCCAATTAATGTCTCAAATTTCATAATTGAGGAATATTTAACTGAAGTGATATTAGTTAAGTCATCTAAGAGGTATGAGGAATGTAGTTAAAATGCTATACCCTGAACAGTTTGTTTAGGTTCAGAGAATTCAATAGGCATTTTGATGCAAATAAAACAATGTATGGAAAAGATAATAGGTTCTGTTTCTATTGTCATCAAGCAATTTTATTTTAAGGAGTTGAGAAAATATAGGTAAATCATGTTAAATAAATTCAGAACATGAGATGGCAGAAGCTATAGTATTCTCAGATTAAATGAGGAGCTAATTCAGTGATTAACTGTCTTAACATTTAAGAAGAGATATAAATATCAATTTCCAGCTCATTAGAATTCAAATACATATGTAGGAACACACCTAGATTTTGTCACTAGGAGGAAAATAGTTGTTCTCTTCTAAGCTAAGCTAGTGGTATGGAGTAGGGAGAGATTAAAAGAATTTAATTACTTCTCAAGTTACTCTTTCTTATGTTCTGAAGATACTAGTTCCTCAGCCTTTTGAATATTTCTCAGAGGAAAGTTCATCTTCAAGTATCATGCTCTCTGACTTGGCTTTCTTAGGGATTCTAAGAGTTACTTTTCCATATACATTTTCTGCAGATGTGCAGTGTAGCTAATTTTTCCACATTTGATTTCTCTGTTCCACTAAATTTATGTATCTTAAATACATGGCTCCACATTGTATTTTTAATAGGGTTTTGGGGGAAGAGCATGGTTAGATGTGTATGTTCATTCAACTGTGTTAAATAGGAAGATACTGCCTTTTTTTCTTTTTTTCTTTCTTCTTTTTGAAAATAGTAACAGGAGCATCTATAATGAATGCTGCAGCCTGTTTGGACAATCTTAATTCTTTACTACAGTTTTATGAACAATTACAGATGAATAGGGTATGGGAAATTCTTTATGCCTTTATCCCAAGCAACTTTATTAAACCCTGTGCCAGTGTGAATCTCTGACTTCCCATCTGCTTCATGACAAATGATTAGATCTCTTTGAGAGTAGAGGGGCATATTTCAGGTATTCCCCTTCCTATGAGGGGGTTAAATTTTTGTCTTCTATCTGTAGGCAACTGGCAGCCCCACTTGGTTTTGCAGAGGTAACACCTGGAACAAATGAATCAGGGATCAGGCCACCTGGCTGAGACTTGCCTCTGCTAGGCACCTGCTGGGAAACCAGGAATAGTTGAGGTCGTGAAATTGGACGGTCAGGTCTGCTCTACACAGACCGAATTCCTGACAGCACAGTGAACTGGGAGCTGCACTGTGTTTATCCCTGTCACAAAGGTGAAACGCTGGGGCTGGTCCAGACCTTGGTGGTCCAGGCAAAGCCAGCACTTGCATATCTCTCCTCCAGGTCGTGGATTCTGGGGCAAAGGTGGTTCAGGCTTCAGTTTTGCTCCACTCACAAGATCAAGAAAGTCCATTCATGAAAATTAGAACATCAGGTAAGTTGGAGGAGTCAATGACAATCAATCAGTGCTTTCCTCTTTTTCCTTACAGTGATCGCATCATATTTTCTTTGAATATTTTCTTTATTTATGCATACAAGAGCTGCTGTATAGGTCAGAGTTGCAGAGGTGGAGTGGGGTGAGAGGATTCACCAGAAACAGAGTGGGAAGCAGAACAGGAAGATCAACTGAAATACACTGCTGAGGGGAGCAGCAGGCAAGGCAGGAGAGGTCTGCTGTTCCATGTGGGTCTTCTCCCTGTCTGGGGATTGAACTCGCACTGCAGTGGCTGCGGAAGCCCCACAGTATGGTGCTCAACCCTTTGCTCCACCAGGGAGGCCTGCGCATCATATCTTCTTTCCACAACCCAAAACTAAGCAGTTTGGATTTTATACATTTTCATGAGCAAAATTATCAATGGCCATATACTTTAAGGTCAATTCTAAATATGTAAACTTTTATATTTTTTTATTTTTGTGGTTTTATGTAATAACTTTTGTAAGTTTAATAATAATTTCCAGGCTAAAATAAGTTTTGAAATATGTTTTAATAAAACCTAATGGAAAATATAGTTTAAATGCTAGAAGTAGAATTTAAGTGCTGCATTAGAATTGAACTTTTTCTTTCTTTTCTTAATTTTTGGAAACTAAGCTTAAATAATTTAATGTCATACAGATTTTGGATGGAATTGCAAGGATTCTAAATGAATGTTAAAATTATTGTTACAAATTGATTTTGATTTTATAGATGTTATGTGCACCTGAACTGGTTAAAGCTTATATTCACTTTGGGAAGAAATTATGTTTATAGTATCTTTGACTTTTCTTTAGTCATCATGTGTATCATTCTATGTTAGTATCAAATCAACTTGTGCTATATAAATTAATAACATAATAAATACATACACTTACTAGAATTAAACCAAAGGATATGAAACCTATAAAGTCAATTAGTTAATCTCTCTAGAAATGAAAATTATTCTGTCATTCTTTATTTACTTTGATAAGTAGATAGACATTTAAATGAAATCATTATTTGTAATAATAGCAGAAACTGTAAATAAGACTGGAGAGTGGTCATGCTTTGTAAGCTTAAGGGCAAAACAATTTTATGGGTTTCTTACATACCTACTAAACTTCAAAATCTTTAGATTTCATCTAAGAAATCTCTATACATACCAGACTTGTATTCCAAAGTTAGAATATGGAAAAATATGCAGGGAGTCGTTCCAGCAATAGAAAAATTTTCCTAAAGCTGTACATCTGGAATACCTAAAAGTGAAGTACACATTTGGCAAACACCACCAATATATGCAGAGACTTAAATCATATTTTCAGTTTCTTACTCAACCAGTTTTATCTACAAGGGAACAAGGACATTGAAAATAATAATTTTTTAAAAACGGAAAAGCACATATTAAAGAAAGTTGAAATAATGTAGTAAAATAAACTGAAAGAAAAATTTTGCATCCAAATAGTCTAGTTGTTACATGAACCAACATTCAGAAAAGAAAAAAATAAGTTTAGAATATTCAAATATTAAAGGAATTATTATTGAAATATAAAGGAAATGTGGATAATAAAGTTTTTAGATAATTAAAAGAAAAAATACAAATGACTAGGGGAAAATAGGGCAAATATTTAGAATGTTAGAGGACAAGTCTAATGTGTATAAACTAGAAATAAGAAATGAGTGAAGCTAGAGTAAAGGCAAAAAGAATTTAATGTTTTTAATTCACATCTATAAAAATGGATGAAGATAATCCTACAACACAGAAAAACTGAAAATTGGGCCCGCCCTGGTGGCACAGTGGGTTAAGCAGTGCACTGTGAAGCAAACCACAACCACTAAAGCACAAGTTTGATCCCTGCCGCCGGCCGGGGAGGAGACCCACATGGCATAGCAGACCTCTCCTCCCTCGCCCTCTGCTCCCCTCAGCAGTGTGTTTCTGTCAGTCTGCCTGTTCTGCATCCTGCTCTGTCTGGTGGATCCTCTCACCACCCCCACACCTCTGGCCTGTACCCAGTTCTTGTATGCATAAATAAAGAAATCTTTAAAAAAAAAAAAAAAAAGAAAAACTGAAAATTTTCAGAACACCACAAAAGTGAAGAGAACTATAAAATCAACAATATATGGACCTCCCTGGTGGTGCAGGGGTTAAAGTCTCAGCACTGTCAGGCTGTCACCAGTCATGGCAGCCTGGGTTCAATCCCCAGCCAGGGAGCTGACCTGCACAGTGCAGCAGACCTCTCCTGTCTCGGCCATTGGTCCCCTCAGCAGTGTATTTCAGTGGATCTGCCTGTTCTGCTCCCCAATCTGTCTCTGGTGAATCCTCTCCCCACATACACCTTTGGCCTATATCCCAATTCCTCTACACAAGAAAAGAAAGAAAAACAAACAAACAAAAGTTATAGTTTTTTATGTAACTATACGGTTGCAATGTTGTTATGATATGGCCATATTGGGAGAGGGAAGTAAGTGTTGTGCTGGTGTAAAATAATTAAATCCCCACTCATAATAAGATATAAAGAGATATCTGGAATTGAAATCTGATACAAGTGTGTATCAGATACAAGTTTAGATTGTCTCCTATTCAATTCTGGTTGCATTGTTTTATACCAGGACACAAATAATACCCTGAAAAAATACCATCTCTGAATACCTCGATAGCTTACACAGACACACACAATATCCGACAACATAGTATGTTGCCAAATTCAATTCTTACTTTTGGACTTTGTAGCAACTTCTGAATTCCTTCAATAATCACAAAATAAGTATTTCCTTGAGTCAATTGTATTTATATATGCCCATATTAGGCATTTTCTAATTCTTATTTGTAATTATTCCTACTAGAACATTTTTTACTCAGAAAAAGGATAATGTCTATATCATTTTTTAGCCCCTACCATGGGTGCCATAATGCTTTACACATAGTAAAGACTAAATGATTAGTCTCTCAAATTGAACACTGCAGTTTCATAACCATACTGAGGTTAGCTTCTATTTCATTTTTTCCTTTTATGCAATATGTATTATTAATAATAATTACTATTATTATAAATGTAAAAAACCAAATGTGGTTATAAAATTAAAGAATGTGCAAATAGTGATTATTTTCATATTTCTGCCAGTCAAATTCCAAGAAAAATACTTGCCTCTCTTGGGTCTCCAGTAGCACAGAGGATGTAATGTATATAATAATAATAACATGTTTTAATAATGGTTCAGAAAGAGCATTGAAGTGTGGAAACAGTAGTTTGGTTTCACATTCCAAAATTAAGGAGTGCGGTTGTATAATTAGTAACACTGGATAGAATTTTAGTTTTTTACAAAATCAAATGCAAACTGTTCAAATTATTGCTATTCAACCTTTGTACCAAATATCGCTGATATATTTTTAAATATATCTTTAGTAAATATGTGAGGGTTTACTGGAAATAATACGTGTTTCCTAGTTATACATTGTATAGAGAGTTTAAGAATGCTTCTAGAATGGATTCTTGTAAAACTTTTGCAAAGAATTCTTATAAATCTTTTGATGTGGAGGACATGGTAAGTATCATCAGTTTATCTCCCTTCCCTTACCAGTTAGGGAATTGACAAGAAGGAAAATTACAATCCAGTTGTTCTAGAGAGGAAGTTAACAAATTTCTATTTCTTCTGAGATTATGAATATTTTTGGCATGTATTATCTGGCTTGAACCTTCATTAAAAGTAATAATTAACCTGATAATAGAAGGGGAACACTCACCAGTACAGATCAATATTTTCAAGTAGTTAAACTCTTGAAATGAATATTATAGCTAAGAAAAATATAGGATATACAGCATAAGATCTAGCTCTGTAGTGGATTTGACTCAAATTTTTATGGTAGCAGGAAATGAATATCATCATTAAAACAGCCCTCCAGTTAAATAAAAAGTAGGAAGAGTATAGGATCTTCAAAAATTGAAGGCACTGGGAATGTTGAATTAAGTTATATATATATATATATATATATATACTTTATTTTTGAGGGTAGCAACATCGTGACATGGGTATTGATTTTTAAGTAAGGTAGCAACACTCCCTCTACAGGTTCAATAAAGCAAGATTGTTAGTTCTTCTGTGACTAGCTTGTGTTACTTAACATATTGACCTTTATGTTCACCCATCTTCTCACATCCCTGGTGGTGCAAGGGTTAACTCTCGGCACTATCAAGCTATCACCACCACTGCAGCAAGAGTTCCATCCCCTTCCAAGGAGCAGACCCACATGGTACAACAGACCTCTCCTGTCTCTCCTGCTGCTCCTCTCAGCAGTGTATTTCAGTAGATCTGCCTGTTCTGCTCCCCACTCTGTCTCTGGTGAATCATCTCACCCCCCATACCTATGGTCTACACCCCAGTTTTGTATGCATAAATAAATAAAAAAAATCTTAAAAAAAGAATACTACCATGTATATTTTGTGTATACACATACACACACATATATACACTTAATATATATATATCTCCCTCCATGTTTGACAATCCCCCAAACTCTAGATCCTTAATAATGACATGTGAAAGTCTCTAGTCATATAAGGTATTATACAAGTCCTAAGATTAATAATTGCTATCTGTGAGGATTATTTTTCTGTCTATAAGTTCTCTATTTTCCAGATCTCCTCTATCCATATTTTTATAACTTCAAAATTGTGAGTCAAATAGAATTGACTTTGTCATTTTTCTGAAAACAACTGTATTCTTTTTAAATCAAGTTAACTCTTTGGGAAAATAACAATATAAAATATATAACAATAGAAAATAACAATAGAAAAATCACATATTTGCTTTGTGACAGTTCCCTAATATGTCAATCTTCCTACTTCTATAATACTATAAAAGATTAATGTCATGATAATAATAATAATATATCATCTGTACTTATCTATTGGCAAATGGAAGTAAGAATACTGATTTCATTTCCTGCCTAGATTTGAGTGTGCCTGGTGTTGGTGTCTATATAAGTTTTTGTATGTATTTTGTATTTTTAAAGTAAGATTTTATATGCTTTGCATAATTTATTCTATAAGATAGTTTGAACTTTCAGTTTGCTTTTTAAAGTTGTCAAATAAAGTTATCTCATTGTATAATAAAAACTGTGTTATCAAATAATAATAATATATCACTGTTCCATTTAGGAGCTTTTTACTTTATAATTTTTAATAAAATAAAAAAATTTCTTTTTATTTGTCTACTAATACTTTTAACTTGCGAACAATTTATATAACACACAGATGTTCCCATGGTTTCAGCTATTCTTCCTACTATTATGAAGTAGGTTAATACAAAATCAATTGACATTTTGCTTTTTATTTTCTTAAAGATGTCTGGGGGTATCAACATGAAAGTTAAAAAAAAAAAGAGAGGTGATTCCTCATCTTATGATTTATTTCTCATTTTTCCATACTTCACAGTTTGGAAATGATTATTTCTCGAGTGACAGAGGGTTGGGGGAGAACAACTAATAGAATAAGTTGTAATTGAAATTTAAATTTGACATCTTATACAAAACACAGAATATTGTTTTTTGAGTCAAACTTTAGGATGTATTTCATTATCCACTTTAGTCCTACTTTGAAGTTCTTTGAGGTTCCTGAAGGCAAGAGTTAAAAAAAAAAAAAGACTTGAATATATCTCTTCTTTTTTTTAAAAAAAGATTTATTTATTTATTCATACATGAACTGAGGTACAGGCCAGAGGTGCAAGAGGTGACAGGATTCACCAGAGACAGAGTGGGGATCAGGACTGGTAGATCGACCGAAATACACTGCTGAGGGGAGAAGCAGGTGAGACAGGAGAGGTCTGCTGTGCCATGTGAGTCACCTCCCTGCAGGGGATAGAACTGGTGCTGCAGTGGCTGTGGATGCTTCATAGTTGGGTGCTTAACCCCTTGCACCACCAGGGAGGCCCATGGACATATTTATTCATTCAACATAGCAATCCAAACAGCATTCTGATTACCTATGTTTATTCTTATCTATTAATAAATCTTAAAAAAGGTTTGCTGGACCCTCCCTTGTGACACAAGAGGTTAAGCACCACACTATAAAGCATCCACAGCAAGGATTGCAGGCCAAGGAGGTGACCCACGTGGTGCAGCAGATCCCTCCTGCCTCAACTGCTGCTCCCTTCAGCAGTGTACTTCAGTGGATCTGCCTGTTCTGTTCCCCACTCTGTCTCTGGTGAATCTTCTCACCCCCCACATCTCTGGCCTGTGCCCCAGTTCTTGTATGCATAAATACATGCATACATACATACATACATACATCTTTAATACAAGGTTTGCTATAAGAACATAGTAAAATGTGAATTATTTGACAAAGACATTTCATATATTTATTAATTAGAGTTGACAATAATGAGTGCGAAAAGAAGAGGGCATAAAAATAAAATAAGTTGCAAACTATGTTATGATATATGCTAGTTTTTAAGCTTAGGAAAAGATGCTAAGGTCAGTTTCTTATCTTTAAAGTGTGACTAAAAATAATTGTTTCAATAATTATGGTAAGAATTAAATGAAATAACCATAAAATCCTTAAGCACTGTGATTGAGACAATGTGTCTCAATGGAATATTTTCTTGTGTTAGCTTTTATATAGACATTGGGTCCCTTTTATGTCCTTAGAAGGAGAGTAAGTTCAGGTAAATGCCTACATTTTATTGCTTTGAAGTATTTTCTAAAATCTCAGTGTAACTCCCTGGTGAGCTATGTTAAAATTCAGGGAGGACTCATATAGCTTAGGATATGCAGTTCAGCATATTGCTAAACCTTGCATGCTCTTTCACTTCTGACCTTAGACACGTAATAGAAACAGACAAAGGACAACAAGAAGGGTTTCACCTTAGGCATATTCTTTAAAATAGTTCCTCTTCCCCACCGCTAAGATAATATTTTGACATGACAGCTGTTAAAGCTCTGATCAGAAAACATGAGAGAAGAGACAGTGGGGAGTGCATAACTGAATCAGTGTTCAAAATTGAATCACACCGAGATGATAGGAAAAGAAGGCCTTTTGTTTATGTATGTTTCTCTATCAACTGATAGGTAACTCCCTGCCTCTAAGCTATCCAAATAAAAATTACCGAATCTCAGAACTACTTTACTAGCTGTAAAATTAAATTATGCCTAAAGTGAAAAATTTCCCAGAAAATCTGAAATGAAGAGTTGCTTGAAAGTAAAGAATATACCATTTATTTTTGTTTCATTGGAATATCTCAGAGTTCTAAAATTAACATTTATTGAATAAGTGAATTAAAAGTGTAATGCAGTATTTCATTAATGTTGCACTGTAAGGTAAATAGATTTTCCCTCCATGATTTTGGTTGGGAAAATAATTTTTATAGACATCAATGCAATTCAAAATATTAAATATGAAAACTCAACAATATGGTAAACAAAATTCCATTGTGAATTACAGTGTATCTTAGTTATATTTGTATCTTTAATTATTGACATTAAGAATCTGCCCATTTCTCTAACACATTTTTTAAATGCTGTCTTTGAAGGATTTTTTCACTTAATAATTAAGTAATAATATAGCAAACAATATGAAAGTTCTCAAAAATAGTAAAAATATTCTGTAAAGAATTAAAAATCACTAATGTGATGGATTGTATGTTATTTTATATTCACTGCAACATTATTTACAACATCCAAGTTAAGGAAACAACTGAAGTGTCCAATGACAGATGTTTGAATAAAGAAGACATGGTATATAGACATAAGGAAATAATATTCACTTATAGAAAGAGAAGAGATCTTACCATTTGTGACAACATGGGTGAAACTAGTATAATAAGTGAGGAGAAAAAATATGCTGGATGATTTCACTCATAAAGGAGCATAAGAAAAAAGCAAATGAATGGAAAAAAAACTAATCCAAACACACCCTATAAATAAGACTACAGAATTAAAGTTATAAGAAGGGGAGATTTTGAGTGGGGGACAAAAAGGAGAAGGAGCCCAGTAGTTTATAGTGGAGAATTATGGATGCTTTTGTGGATGTGCTATGGTTTTATATATCCGAAGATCTGTACCACTAAATCATATACAGTGTTGCAAACCAATGCTATCTTAAAAAGAAAAAAAATGGCATGACATATAAACACAATGAAATACTACTCAACTCTAAAAAAGATGAAATCCTGACATTTATAACATAGACGAACCTAGAAGTTATTATTCTTTGTGAAGTAAGACACATACCACATGATTTCAATTATATGAGCCACATAAAGAAACAAATGAATTAAATGAAATAAATAAATATTTAGACTATAAAACCAAAATTAATGGTTACAAGTAGAGACAGAGGAAAGGAGGTGGTTAAATCACAAAAAGGGGGTCAATTGCATGGGGAATGATGGAACTAGTTGTTTAGTGTAGTATATACAGATGTGATTATAAGTCTGTATATTTGAAATCTGTATTATAATACAATAATTATAAAGATAAAATAACTGCATTCATACTAAAGCTGGATTTAGTAACATCGCTTGCCATATTTGTTTAGTCCATTGTTAATAATAAACAAAAATCTTTTAATTTTCAAGAAGGCCATACTTACTATGGCCCTTCATTAGAATAAATTGTAGGGTATTTAGGAGAGTTCATTGTCTTAAGCATAACATTGCCTTTCTAACATTTTGAAATTTTCAAATTAAGTTCCAAAATTATGATCAATGGATATAATTAAAATAATTTTAAATATTTGTTTTAAAAGAGAAATAATAGATTTTCATTTTAGTTGTATTCTTCACAGTAATGATATGACAAATAAGTCTTTTGCCATTTGACCTACAAACCTAAAACTTTTTTATACCATTTTAATTATTATGGAACTTTTTCAATCTCATTTCTGAGCACTTATAAAATTGTCATTTTTATGTCTGTCATACCTACTTTAGTGAAAGTGAACAGTTTCATGTCCATACTTTCTACTCAAATAAGGCATTAGATAACACTGCTGTATTTGCAACTGTCAAGTTTTATACAAATAATATCTGTAGTGATATTATCAATAGCAATAATTATGTATGCCTAAGTTTTCATTAAATATAATGAATAGATTTATTTTCACTTTCAATGACCATATTACGAATATGATACATTCATAACAATTGATATATTAAAGTTAGTTGTACAGAAATAACTGTGTCAGCCTCATTTTAAGTTATTTCTGATACTAAAATTAATACTAAAATAGTAACATCTAATGTATGTAGTTTTGTGGCTAGTAAACAAATTATTTAAATATTTGTCTCATTGTGAGAACTCTAAATGTTTTATTAAGTTATAGAAATATGTGGTATAGGTAATTCATACAAACCTGATAATTAAACTATAATTCCCATTTGTTATGAAAGCAACACTCTTTTCTCCCTAATTCATGGAGGAGTTTGCAGGAAAATAACAAAAATCTTTTAAAAATGTTTTAAAACTTAGTGTGATTTCAAAATAATGTTTTTTTCACCGCTATGTTTATTACAGAAACTAGGAAATATTTGGAAAAAAGATTTATTACAATTTAGTAAAGTCTGGGATCTCCTTTTGCAAATGTTTAGAGCTTCTTTTGAATTATAGTCTAACTTTGCATACAACGATATTTTTGCCAGACTTATTATTCCCAAATGTTATGAGTTATGAATTAATTTATCAACTTGTAGATGCAGGGATGGAATGACCCACAGTTCATACAGTCAATAATATTTACTGAGCAGGGTGGAGGGGGTCCATTTAAATAATAGCCTGCTTCAAATTCTGTCTTTTTACCGTTGTTCCCTTTGCCTTGATCAGATTCACGATCAGAATAACATCTGATTGCTCAAATATTGCCTCATCGCATATCCTCTTGTACCTTATAAATATTCATAACCTCACCCATTTTTTTCTTCATATACCCATCATATGGTTCATTTTTAGTAGACTTTACTTTTTTGAACAGTTTTAGGTTCACAAGAAAATTGAGCCTCCACATATTATAATCTCCCCCATTATCAACCTCCCCTACCAGCAGTACATTTGTTAGTAATGATAAACCTACACTGACACATCACAGTCACTCAAATATATAGTTTACATTAGAATTCATACAGTTTTCATGGGGTTTGACAAGTATATGACATGCATCCATCATTATAGCGACATGCAGTTTCACCATTCTAAGAATACTCTCTCTTCTGCCTATTCATCTACTGATAACCACTGGCCTTTTCCCTTTTTCTGTAGTTTTGCCTATTCGGGAGTTTCATATAGTTGAACTCCTACAGAGTCTTAGTCCATTTGGGGAGGTAAAACAACTGTTCTGTGGGCTGTTAAGCCTAAGTGATGTCACTGCCAGATTCTCTGAGCAGCTGGTGAGAGTTCTCTGCTTTGGTGAGCCCTCATGTGGTAGAAGGGATTAGGGGACGCTCTAGAACTTCTTTTAAAAGACTGTAATCTCTCCATGAGGTTTCCACTCTCATGGTTTAGCACCTCTTCAGAGGTTCCCAACTCCCAATACTATCACTTTGGGGTTTAGAGTTTTCACATGAAATTTGGGGATCCTTCACATTCACCTTTTCACACTTGATTTTTCACTTAGTAATATACATTGAAACTTTCTCCATAACTTTTCATTATATTTCAATTTCTTGTTTAACCTCCTACTAAAATATAGAATGCATGAAAATAGGGCCTTTATCTGCTTTTCTACTATGATGTTCCTAGCATCTAAAATAGGATCTGACATGATATTTAGATCCAATAAAAAATGTTTGAATAAATGAATATATTAAATAAATGATTATAAATCACAATAAATGTTAACACATAAGGTTGTCTGAGAGGTCGGGAAAGTATTCTCTGAAGATGTAGCTTAGGGAAGACAAATTATTTTACCAACTTATATAACTAGTAGTTTGCAAAGCTAATATTGGAAGACAAGTATGATATTCATTCAACTTCACTATGTGTGATTTTTACTTAAAAAATCTAATTTACCTAATTTTAGCTTTCAACTTGTAACATTACTGTGGAGTAGTTTTATAAATTAGAGACATTACTGATAAAAGTTTGTGACTGGACATGTTGATATAAAGAAAACAACTCTAAGGCATATCAAAAGAAATTGCTTAAAAGGAGTAATAAGGAGATAATCTTGAAAGTAGCTGAAACACAATACAAATTAAACACAATGTCACAGACATAGGCTTTTAGCCAGACCTTTTGCAAACTGGAACTCAACATAGTGAACTTCAAAGGACAGAAAGCAAAATATTGTCAAGTTAGCATTCTTTGTATACAGTCTTTTTTTAGGTAAAGTTTATAGAATTTACCACTTTCAAACATGCAATGCAAGAACTGTTAAGATAATTTATTCAGAAAAAATATAAAACATAGGAAATAATCAAAGATTTATTCTCTAATTAAAAAAATATTTTTAAAGATAATTTAGACTTCTGAAGAACTGAAGACAAAGGCAACTCCTGTGTTGCCATCTTCCAATAAAGCCTCCAAACACAACATCGTTAGAAAAGTAAAATTATATAATGCTATACTCTTTACAAAACCAAATAATACCTGAATACAAAAGTGAATTTTAAAAAAGGCCAGTGTAAATCTCTCATGCTTTTATCCAATCCTACTTCACTCCAGGAAGAAAGGTAGATAGTAATTGGGTTAAGATTGATCTAAAATATTACCAAAATGACTTAAGTCTATAATAATTCTGAAAATAAGAAGAATCCTACTTGATCAGATCATGGACTACAGGGAAATGACTTCTCACTAAAGTAATTTGAAGGTGTGGTTGTCAAAATGAATATATTTGAGGGAGAAAAAATGCAGAACAAAAAGATGTGCCTTTTGGCAAGTGGGGGATGAAGAGGAAAAGAAGTGAAAATCTTTACATAGCCTACAAACAGTGTTGAATACTAGTAGAGATAATGTGTATCCCTGTCTTGTTACTGATGTCCTGAAAATGCTGCTATGTTCTCCTGCCTCACTCTCTCCTACCTCCCATTGGAAAGAGAGAAGAGGAGATCTAGGAATGGATATAAGGTTAATCTAAATGCCCTGTTGAGAATGTTAATAATATGTCTTAATTTTTTTTATATTTGTATATACTATGTATATATAAATATATATATTTATATTCTTAAAATACTAAACAACTACCTGGTTGAACAACAACTGACTATAGGAAAAGGATTGAAAAGGGGTAAGGGAGAGAGAGAGAGTACACTATGGGCAAATATTCCTTATGAGTTTAAATATAAATACTGTTAACAAAGTGTTAGTAGATATCTGGAAATATATAATAAATATGATAACCAAGTGTAGTTTATTCAAGAGATGCAAGTTAGTTTCTACATATGAAAGTCAAATACTGAAATCCCATATCAAACTAAATTAAAAAATCTGACATTCCATTATCTAATACTATCATCACTACATATTTAGAAAAAAGTGACAAAATTTGCTCATTAATCATAATTTCAAGTGTTTAAAGTAGGAAGAGGTATTCCTTAGCCATATAAAGTACCTGTAGTAAACATTAGTAAAAGGCTGAGAGAGGACACACACTTTCCCAAAATTAAGACCAAAGTAAAGATTCTGGCCTCCTTGCTCATATTGAAACTAAAATATAACTAAGTCATGAGTTTAGAAATATGACTGCTGAAAGAAAGCTATTAGAGAGGGCTGGTGGGGATAGAATAAAATAAGGAGGAACCCAATGCTCCACATGGGTGGGGTGTAGTAATGTTACACGGCAGGGACACCCCAGAATCCCAAATTTGCCTGCTCTAAATAGGTTCTGCCATCTGCCTCATCAACACAAAACAAAACATATAGACCTTTAATGGAAAGGAACTTTAATACAGTTAGTGAGTAATACAGAAAAGACAAAGAATAGTTTCCAAATCAAACACCTGAAGTTAATCCATCTCCTTGTGGATAAATGTCCAGCCAAACAGGCTTGGCCCAAAGTAAGGCCTGAAAGCCTGTCACAAGTCTAAAGCACTTTCCAATATGGACCCATAAAAAAAGGTCAGAAACAGTCAGATAAGTCTGGGAGGAAAAAAATCAAATCAATATCAAGATAAAAGCTGCCATTGTTAATTTCTCCACAGGTCTCTCACTGACATCTATTCCAAACAGTCCAGGACCAAGAAGCAAGCACAGTTTCTTCACATGTTTCTCTGTTCCATGTGCCCCCTCCAGGTCTCCTTCTTGTTCTCCATTCTGCTTCCTTCCTTAACCAGTCTCCTCTCCAGCTTGTCTTTCCTATTCAGCTCCACCCTCCATTCGGTAGGGGAGGTCCCCTTTTCCTGGGGACCACCCTGTCTCAGTAATACATATCTGAGGATATAAAAATCCTCTGAATTATGTACAGTACTGTAAACTAAATGTACCTCAATAAATAGATTCTTCACATTTTAAAAAATTATTTATATTCTGGAAATATTTAAGCATTCATTTAAATGGAAAAAACAGCCAAAGTTAATAATGCAATATTCCATTTAAAAAAATCAGATAATGAATTTATATAAAGAATATACAAATCATGACTAAATTTCAATAGAACAGAAACATTGTTATTATTTTTTAGTGGGGTAAATGTTTAAACAGATGACAAGCAATAAACTATAAGATGCTAAATTTTTTAATTGTTCTCAGGGAAATGCAATTGGATCACTGCATGGACTCAATCATGGCTAATTTTTTTTTAATCCAAAAAACACCTGAAACTGGCAAGACCACATTCTGATAAAGATACAAGCAAACTGAAATAAGCAAAGTTGCTGGTAGGAATGCCAGTTACAAGCTATTCAGAAAACATTTGGCAGTTTCTTATAATATTTTACTAACAATTTCCATATGACCCAACAATCTCATGTATATGCATTTACTCAAGAGAACTGAAAACATAAGGCCATATAAAGACATACGCAAAAATGTTTATAGCAGTTTTATCCATAATTGCCAAAATAAGAACAACCCAAATGCCCTTCTTCTGATCCATAGTAAACAAACTCTGGCAGAGTCACACTTGCTCAGTACAGCATGACTTACAAGAAATCAATCTCAAAAATAGAATGTTAAATAGAATAGTACAGAAATAAAATGTAAATCCTGTAATAAACCTTTGATATAGCATTCTAGAGTCATAATTAATATCAGGGAAAGCAGGGTTTGGGTCAAGGGAAGAGAATTGACTGTAATATGTAAATCAAACTTGGAAGTGATAGAAATGTATTATGCTTTGGTTATGTTAGTGGTTGCATGGTTCCAAATAGTTATCAAAACTCATCAGATTATATAGCTAAAAAGAACAGATACAAGTGGATGCAAATTATCTCTCTATAAACCTGACTGTAAAAGGTAAGAATATAAAAAGTTAAGCCATAAAATACTATTAAAATATACATGGAAAAGCTATATTAATAGCAGGTAATATGAACTTCAAAACAGGGAAAAAAACCAGGAACCAAAAGGGCAATTTTATGAAGACAAAGTAGTTACTTAATAAAGAAGTTCAAAAAAATTAATTCATGCTTGGTCCTATCAGTTGAGATGGAATGAAACTGAGTGTTAAAAAGATATGCATTTTCCCTTCTAGATGTGCTCAGGATTATGTACATGACTATAGCAGTTTTAGAATGTTTCTGGGTTTTCCATGATCTTTCAAATGCTATGATTTTCTAAATTTTTCTGACTTTTTAAAAGAATCTTTTTAATGCTTTGATGAATTCAAATAGTATCTTCCCTCAAGAAGAGTTGGCAACCCTTTTTTTTTTGTCAAGTTGCAAATAATATTTGAAACATTTATATTCTACTAAATGTATAGTGAATTTTAATTAACAGATTCTATGACACATTACTATGAAAATCATAGACTATAAGGGCTATCTCTGGCTGTTGTTTAACACTGGAAAGACTTAATATGTCCTCATTCAACATTTCCTAATTTTACTTATTTATTTTAAAGATTTTTTTTCTTTTAATTTATGCAACCAAGAGCTGGGGTGCAGGCCAGAGATGTGGGTCATGACAGGATTCACCAGAGACAGGGTGGGAAGCAGAACAGGCAGATTGACTGAAATACACAGCTGAGGGGAGCAGAGGGCTAGACAGGAGAAGTCGGCTGTGCCATGTGGGTCACCTACCCGGCCAGGGATCAAACCTGTGTTGCAGTGGCTGTGGACAGCTTCATAGTACTGCAAGTTAACCCCTTGCACCACAGGGAGGCCCTATTTCCTAATTTTAATGATAGAGTAGTTCTGTGTGTCTGCTAATTCTAAACTGCCTATTTGGCCACCATTTTGTTACCTATGGTTCTATATTCCTAAGCAAGGCCAGAACTGCCCAATCTTTAGGTATTAGAGCCCACCCCAGCAAGGTGCCTTTCAAATCAACCAAGAGCAGAAATCTTGTTCACTTTAGGAAAGATATGTATCACCACGAGATAGGACCAGGAACACCTGGGGTGCAAGGACCCTGCATGACAAGGGACCCCAAAAGCTGATGAATAGAACACCTTGTTGATAAGATTAAAATTGTGGTTGGGGAATATAGTGCTTGATCTCAATCACAATACAGAGTCATCAAATAAATGAGAAGTGCCTGGAATGCAGACTCACAACTGTGATACTATAGATGACAATACATTTTCTAATTTCATGTCCCCCTTTTTCTTTTTTTCCTTCTTTCCCTCACAACTGATGTTGGATACTTATTCTATCAACAAAAAGGCCTGGATCTTGCTCTTCAGCAGCATCCTGCATCGTATAGCCTGTTTCACAACTCCTGTTCCTTTCTCAGTGTGGTGTTGCCAATGTAACAAGTACTACTTTGTAAATTGACCCACAGATTTAGGAATTTATAATTTTTGTGATTGAATTTACTTTCCCCCTTACTTTTGATATTAAGCAAAAATAAATCATCCAAGTTATTTATGTTCTATGAATTTTACTGTGATATGGTTTGTAACAGGATGTTAATACATTGTTGCATAATAATGAATTTTATTTTGAAGCATATTCTTATGGAACAAAATCAATAATGTAACTACAATCCATTAAATTGCTCTTGGGTTGCTTTTCTAATATTCCAGGCAGCAATTCCCATAATTTTATTTTGTTACCATGTCTTTACAGGTTTATGTAATTGACTGTCCAAAGTGCAGCACTTAGGGTAGTTTTAGCACTTGGCACCAGAATATCTCAAGTTCCTGAAGCTCATTTCATTTGTGACTTTGAAAGCTAACAGTCAAGTCATGTCTTTTCAGCTTCAGACTCCAAGGAATTTCAGATAAAGAACTAAAAGAAAAAGCAAGTTGAAAAGAGTCAAAAGCAAGCAGGACTAGAAGGGGATACAAGCAGCATAGAAAGAGCAGAAAGTGTAACTTCAAAGTAGGGTGTGTGGAATCTCATGGTACACATAGATATCAAAAGAAAAATAAAGGATAACATTTTGGTATTCACCTAATCTTCAAAAGGAAGGCTCCAGAGAAATTGGAAAAAAATATTTTAAGCAATATTTACCTCTGAGATTGACCATGTTTAAAAGATGTAGATCAAGATGAATAACAATGTTCTTTAGAATATGATTCTATTTTCTATATGTAGAAACTGTAACCCTTTGTTTTCATATAGGAAACTGATTTTTGAAGAGCTTGTAACAGGGATTTTAAGTTTAGAAATATTGGTATCATTTCTTCTTTGCTTAACAAATGCATGTTATAATGAGTTGCATTTATTGCATGATTAACTCAGTATATTCACAGCTTATGAAATTTTGCTTAATAAAGTCAATCCCACCACAGGTCTTCATTTCCACTAGCTTTATTTAAGAATTATTAAAATGTGTTTAAGATAATCAAGCCAATTAATACCAAATCATCTTATCTGATAAATTCCAATGCCAATGTATATACAGGACTTTTCATTTTTGAAAGGAGAGCCTCTAGCTATTGTTGGGAATATTGAGATTTAAAGTTGAAATGGATATGTAATGTAACGTTAACTAATAATTTATTCCTATAACTGGCTGTAGCTAAGGAATTGGATAATTATTCTTAGCATAACAATTTTTGTTGGCATTACTATTGATTAGGATCAAGTGGAATAATAGTTTGTATCAGCAGACAGTAGCAGACTCTATTGCCAATCAAATCAGTTCTTTCAAGTGAAATTTCATTTGTTTTTTAATCGATTGTTCTATATATATATTTTTGAAAATTTATTCGTTTATGCACACAAGAGCTGGGGTACAGACCAGAGGCGTGGGGGTGGTGGTGAGAGGATTCACCAGAGACAGAGTGGGGAGCAGAACAGGCAGATGAACTGAAATCCACTGCTGAGGGGAGCAGCAGGCGAGGCAGGAGAGGTCTACTGCGCCATGTGGGCAAATGCTTCACAGTGCGATGCTCAACCCGCTGTGCCACCAGGGAGGCCCTGTTCTATATACTTTTTAAAGCCATTTTCACTCAAAATAAATTAGAAATATCTAATATGTTGGAATTCACTTTAATACAGTATGTATCTTTACTGGTAGACATCATATAAAGACAATATTGAGTACATTTAAATAAATTAAATTAAACCTTCTGAAATACAGCACTTATTGGTGACATAAAAATTTTTAGTATTTTCTAATTTAATTTTTTAAATTTTATATTAGTTGGGGCCATAATGTTAATAACAGATAGCTTTACCAGATAGTTATATATATTTCTCAGAAAATTATATATTGAAAATTAAGTAAAAATTAAATTTACTTGTCCAAGATGAATTTAACCACCACCTGAAACAATCCAACAATGTATTTTATACATATATATATGTATGTATAATCATCTTCAAGACATCACACTGGCCATCAGAAAAGACAATCATCCCTGAACAATGGCAAACGACCAAGATAAGCCCTAAAATGACATCAGTTTACTTACTTCAGAGTTTCTACTCTTTGGTACAGGGAGGAGGATGTCATATGAAGCATGGTAAATATGCCAAGTTTAGGATGTGAGTTGTGTGATTACAAGACCATGACATCTAGAAGAAGAAGGACAAAGTCGAAGAGAGGAAAGAGCTGCACAGAGAGAAGTTGCATATAAGAAGTCCACTCCCTTAAGTAAACAGCTGCATATTAATCACTTAATTTTGCTGTAGAGAAATAACCTAAGATGGGGAAAACTTAATATTAGACAGAACACTATCGAGTTCTCGCACTGATCCTAAGTCTATTGGGCATATAAGAAAACTTGCAATCCACAAGGCACTGGATAAATTATTCAGCAAAATCTAATAACTGCTGTGAGAATAATTATTGAGCGGGTGAATTATGGACTAATCTACAAAAATCTTAAAAGCAATATATAAAAGAACTAAACTATTTCCATATAACTGCACCAAGAAAATCCAAAAATATGATCAGAATAAAAAGATCCAGTAATCAACAATGCACTGACATTTAAATAAAAAATATGAAACATGAAAAGAAGCAAAAGTGATAAAGAAATGTGTCATTGCACAGGAACCATAATCAACTATATGTAGATTAGCTTTTTAGTTGATAACAATTTTGATTTAGCTTCTTCTTTGTATATTTTTAGAATTTTAGTGTGTATCCTTGCCATTTGGAAGACCACATTAAGTAACTCTGGGTCATTTTTATCTTTCTATATAATACTGATTTTTGGTTTTTTAGCTGTCAGTCAGTCTAGTTAGGTTAAGACTAAATGTCATTATCAAGTTTCTACTGGCAATCGTTCTGAAGTTAACAAAACGTTGTAATGGCATCTTGGCCCACCTGAAAGCTGATCCTTTATTTCTAAACTGCCAATTGTGACACATCTGGCTTCACATTTAAAGCATTCTTTCTCCATTTCCTCCTTGGGATCCTCTCAATCTTCGATATGTGATTCTCAGTGATATTCTTCATGAGATTCTTTCTATAAACTAGGATTCTTAAGATTTCTTTCATTTTTGCTAGAAGTTTATTACTAGAGTCAGCTATAGTCCTGTTAGTGGGGATTGGGCAATTCTTGTTACTAGCGCTAATCTGGTGCTTTAAAAAAGAAACAGAGAGGCCCCCTGGTGGCATAGGGGTTTATTTCTCAGTGCTATCAAGCTATCTCCAGACACTGTGGCCTGAGTTAGATCCCCAGCCAGGGAGCAAACCCAAATGGCACAGCAGACCTCTCCAGGCTTGCAGGCTGCTCGCTCCCCTCAGCAGTGTACTTCAGTAGATCTTCCTGTTGTGCTCCCAGCTCTGTCTCTGATGAATCCTCTCTCACACATACATACTCCACTCCGGCCCCGGGACCTCTGGCTTACACCCCAGTTCTTGTATGCATAAATAAAATAAAAATAAATCTTAAAAAAAAGAAATAGGAAAAAATATCCAAAACAAACAACATCTTCCATAATTTCTGTATATGAACCTAAGACCTAAGTACTGTTTGGAATGTTAGCACTGAGAAAAAATTTAAAAAGATCTGTAAGAGTCTACTCTGAGATCTGCTTTATTGATAATTGAAGTCTTCAGAGATAAGAGTTGATTTACTTCCCTATATTATCTTAGTTTCAAATTTATTAAACTTAAAATTTTAAATATTAATTTTGTATTGCTTTCCCTTTCTAATATTGACTTGATATTTAAATAATAATGATTTAGAAGCAGATGACAGTAATGCTACTGCTGGCTGAGAAATAGCATTTCTCTTTTCATTAAGAAGATAAGAACCCTTAAAATGCAGCTTTCTGCCCACCTGTGATGATGTAGGAGCCTTTCTCTTCTTTTCCTAATAAAAGGAGAATATATCCTTTTGAAATATAAATATTATATATATGAACTATGCATTCAACTAAATTTTGTTCTGTTTCAGTTACTAAATATTATTTTTATTTTAACTGCAAAATTATTGGTTACTTGATAACCTCAGCCATCCAAACCTAGTCAAATAATTTTTTAGAATTCCAAAAATCTCATATGAGTATCTAAAATAACACACATAAAAATGAGCTGGCATGTTTTTATAGATTTTAAATATTTGAATAATAAAAAAATTAATAATAACACAGTAGAGCCCTAAAAATCCCCAGAAGTCTCCTTAAGTAAAATTTAAAACATTTCTCCCATTTCCTTATTCTTCTTTCATTAAGATCTACTAATCATAGTATATCAGCTTCAAGATAAATTTAAAATGAGTTCTTATTACATTTTATTGTTTTCTGTTTTGTCTCATTAGTAATGTTGCATGAGATTGTTTCCTATTATGTTTCATTACTGTGTTTTAGATTAAGTAATGATTTGGGAACTAGTTTGAGAACATGAGCACTGTAAAAGGCATTACTACTATGGGGAAATATTTCCTACTTTTTAATATCTGCTTATCAAAAAAAGGACAAAGGAAAATCATTTAAAACTTTGTGAATATGCAATAAGTAGCAGGCACTAACAGAGAAAAATGCATGTTAAGGAGCATTTTGTAAAAGAGTTTCATACTTAGCATTTTCCACAGAGAGCAGGTGCAGTCATTGTGATGTCATTTTGAAGTGGACTCAATCATTCCATCCGCCCAACTGTATATATGAGATAAATATCACATATACATTCATATAAGCTTCTGTAATTCTGATAAATTTAAAAAAATGTTTCTGTGTATAGTTTATCCAATGTATTGTAGTGGTTTGTGTTACTACAGGGATTTTTCAGTATTGTGCAGTAACACAACTATTTCCATACAAAGTAGTACAATACATTCCCTTAATACCTCCATGTGCTTAAAAACAACCAGCTTACAAAATATAGATCTACAGAGTTGCAGAAAAACACAAACACAAGCAGCCACTAGCTTTCACAAAAAAATGTAGAAATAAGTAGCAATATCGCACTTAAATATTATTGCACTTAAATATTATTCATCTCAAAAAAATTCCTAAAAATATAAAAGATTAAGATTATGTAAATCTTCAACAGAAATAAGATTTGTACCCGAAAACTATTCTAATGCATATTTAAATGAAACTCTGTAGCACGATTATATTATTTTCCTTTTTTTTTAATCCTCATTAAGAGCCAGAAAGAATTCTTACAATATATAAGATAAGTCTCTACCCTACACAGGTTTGTAATCCTCTTCATTTTGTTTCTGTTGATATTTCCTTAATGTTGTCTGCCAAATATTTTTCCCTAGGAATGGATTGTTGACTGTAGTTAGTATAGACATCTGGTGCCTTCCCCTTGCTCAATCAAATTACCAGTTGTGTGATCGTGAGAAAGGTATTTAATTTCACTCCAATGTATCTTTCTGTGGTCTATGCTATAGGAAAGAAATAAAAATTAACTCCTTTTCCTTACTAGTCTTAGGCTTTTTTTTTTTTGCCCCAAGATATGTTTATGTATTTCCACAATATTTTGTGAAAGATATTGATTGCTTGTTTTGTGTTAACCTGCAGCTCTATGGGTCCATACTTTGTAAGCTTGTAGTTCTTAAAGCACATGGAGATATTAAGGGAATGTATTGTATCACTTTGTATGGAAATAACTATGATAGGGCACAATACTGAAACATCTCTCCCTTTGGTGTCACAAAACACTTCAATACATTGTATAAGCCATATACAAAAACTTTTGTTTATATTTATCAGAATTGCAGAAGCTGGTATGAATGTATATGTTGATCACATATAATTCTTTACACAGTAATAACATTTCTATATTATTCTATTTTTCAAATTGTTTCTATAATTTTTATTTATACATTTTAAATATTTTTCAGCTTTATTGAGATATGTGATAAATTGTATTTGAAAAAATTATACACTCAAAGGAACATATATTCAGCATAAGAGGAATAATTTCTGAGGATGATAATAGTTAATGACACTTTTATATACTTGAAATTTGTTAAGAAATATGATTTTAAGTGTTAACACACAAAGATAACTATGTGACAGGATAGATGTGTTAATTAATTTAATTGAGGTATTCATTTCACAATATGTATGTACATTAAATCATCACATTGGCACATTAAACAAGTGTATATTAAATCATCACACTGGCACATTAAAAATCATGTTGTATAATTTGTATTGTTTTACAAAACTTCCACACATTTTGTAATGACATCTTGAAGTGGACAAAACTGATATGGCTGATGAGGTAGTCCTGAGTCAACAAATATAGAAATGCAAAAAAAAGACGTACTTGACTAGTAAGATAAATTTTGTGGTTTTTTAATACAAGACACAAAGATTCAATGTCAAGTACCTCAATCTACTAAGAATGGAACTTCCATATGATCCAGCAATCCCACTCCTAGGAATATACCCAAAAGACACAAATACACTGATTCAAAAGAATACCTG
>JAGFMF010011668.1:13580902-13592637 GCA_019455555.1 Galemys pyrenaicus | reverse complement strand
GTGCACTGGTGAGATGGTGATGGGGAATACATGGGGATTACAATTAATGGCAAGTATATGTAAATTTTAAAATATTTTAATAAAAAAAAGAAAATCAAAGTACATGCATCTTCCCAAAGAATTATAAATAGGTTATAAATAAGTATAAGCTAGACAGAAGTCAACTATATGATAGAGCACAAGTTTGCAAAGCTACCAGATTCCATTAGATCAAATTGTTTTCTCCAGCATTGTGGAATATGTATGGAAGTTGACTCAAGATATTCAACGAAGGATGGTAACCAAACAACATTTATACTATGGGGAGTGTTTTTTTGTTGTTGTTGTTGTTGTTATTTGTTTTTTGTTGTTGTTGTTGTTATGGCTCATTTTGTTTAAAAACACTTTGCCTCAGTGAGTCAGTTTTATGCCAAACACACAACTTCTAGCACATGTATAATCACTAGCCTCCTTCCAAATATAGATGATATGCATACTTTAAGGAGTAAATTTAGAATGAGTGGAAAAATGGATAATGGAGGAGGCAAAAGAAGAAAACTAAGTCAAGTTCCAGCAGTTCAACTTCACTTAAGGGGTAATTAAATATTAAAAAAATATCCCATTGCCATTTGTGAGATATATTAAAATTTATATCTTTATCTTCTTTACAGGATTTTCTCATAATATTTTGTCTCATGATTGCCTGTCGATAGAATGTACTTTGTTTCTAGGAAAACAGTAACTAAGGAGAGCAACACACACACATACTCATGAAACATGTAGATTATAATTGTTTGTTATTATAAATTTTGAATCTTTCTAAGCATAGAATATACTTAAGAGTTTACAATATTGCGTGCCCAAAAGTGAGAAACATAGTGAGTAAATATATTTTTGGATCCCAATCTATGATTATAGTGGAATATGGTTATTGGAAAAAAATCTACCTTTCTTCTGACAACAGTTATATACTCAAGGAAAAAAATAAAATAAAACAGAAAACTATTTGAAGGTACCCAAGATAGGTCAAAATGATCAGTCTGGAGGCTATGTGACCCTTAAATAAAAAGGATGAATGAGATCCTGTTCATTTAGTATCCTTTCTATGAAGATGAAAGCAGAACAAAGCCCTGAGGACTGAGATTACAATCTAGGCCTGCTAGAACAACTGAATAGTAAGGAACTATAAAGGTTGTGTACCAGAATCTGAACAGGAATATACCACACATCCTTGGTTGACACCTCACCTGCAATTCTGCAAAGAATTAGTTCAGGAAGTTAAAGGAGGTAGCACAGCAAGAAGACTAAAAAATCCTAGTAAAGATTTCAATTGTTTGACACTGGAGATACAGCAGTTGAAGTTGTGGTTCTGCCACATTAGTGGAAATGAGTAAACTTCAGAAAGGTCACATCTTAGAAAGTAGAATCACTTCTAAAAATTATGGACAATTCTCATATTAAGTGCTAGACACAATTAGCTATAACATCGATGTGGTCTTCCAGCTACTTATTTTATTACTGGAACAAAATTCAACTTTCCAGTTGACTTTTAAATTTAGATTTACCCTATCTTATTGACAATTTCCAGTTTATAAAATATTATTAGACATGAAATTATAGGAAAGTGTGATTCACACAAAGGCATATAGAGTCAATATAAACGGATTTTAAATGACCCTGGTGCTGTAATTAGCAGAAAACAAATTTAAAATCACTATGATAAACATGCTAAAGACTCTACAGGAAGAAATTAAAATGAATCAGCAGATAGGATATTTCCAGAGATTTATGGACACTTCATGGAAGTATATAACAGAAGTCTTGAAAGTGAGAAGCACAATGCCACACAGTCTCTCTCTCTCTCTCTCTCTCACACACACACACACACACACACACACACACACACACACACACGCACAACTCAATGAACTGGATAAAGAGTGGAGAGAACACAATAGGAGAAATGGCCAGTATGAGGAAAGACAATTCAGTAAAAATTATCTGAACTGAAGCACAGTCGGAAAAGTCTGAAAAAATTAAAGAAGTTGTAATAACATATAGGCCAATATCAAGTTGTCTAACGTGTTTTTTCAGTCCTAGAAAGAACACAAAATGAGACTAGGGAAGAAGTAGAAATTAAATAATTTTAATATTAGCAAATTGGAAATTATCCACGCCTATTACTGGGCACAGGGGAACATAATGCATTAAGAAATATCCACAAAATGAACTTGTATTTAAACCTATTGTATTTAAACCTAATGAGTGAAGGCTTTATATAACAAGACAAGTACTATTATGGAATGATCTCCAGGGTATATTGTTTCATGAATAAATCCAGGATCAGAATATTATATGTAGTATGACACTTTGTTTATATGTGTGAGCATAGACATACATATATTTCAATGGCTAGAAATAAGATAGGCAAGTATAATTTCAACTGTATATTTTATACATTGTAGATATATGTATATATACACATGTAATATTTGTATATATAGATGTATTTAATATATGTTTTAATGAAAATATAAGTAACCTTATATTTTATTACATTTCATATCATTGATATAAATACATATATTCATGTATATACATACATATCTATAAATTAGCTGTAACTCATTCATATTTCCCTCTATAGTTATGTGCTGAAACTGACAAGAACAAATGGCATTTTAGTTGCATAGTCACACCTAACATAACAGTCTTGGCTCAGGGAGGAAAATAATGATCTTTGGAGAAATGTTTCACACCAAGTCACCAGCTGTTGTATTTTAGTAGAATTAAAAGAAAAGAACATAAATACAAAGAAAATGTGGGCAAGGATCCAGTAGCTAATATGAAGGAATTTCAACTAGTTAATTTAAGATCATCTAAACCAAAAAATGAAAAGAATTGAAACTAATTGTAATATGTAGAATGAATAATAAAGTCAAGAATATATAGTTATATACTCTAAAAAATTGAGAAAAAGGACTTAAATGTTATCATTCGGGAAACAATTATTAGAATAATCCATGTACAGGAAATTTGTAATAAAAGCATAAACTAAGCATTCAATCTTTGTAGGAAGAACTTTAACACTCCCTTGTTGGTAAAGGAAGTCACTGTTTGTGTGTGCACATGTGTGTTTGAGTCTGATGCTTTCAGCAGGAAAGAATAGAATAAGTTCTTTTGAAAATATCTTGGAATGATTGTCATTCTGTGCTTGATGTTTAATAAGATTGTGTTCATTTCATTGTATGGATATAGAATGATAAATTCTTTTGACTTTTCTTGATCAATGACATTAAAATGATGGGGAAAATACTATGTTACAAAGTTTTCAAGCTAACTTCTAGAAAGCTTTTTCATTAGTATACACATTTTCCCAGAAATGGTAATAAGGTATTGATCTTCATTGTATTAGAATACTTAACTTTGTTTTTCACATTCGTATTATTGATCTTTCTGACGCAATATTTAAAATATTTTTGTGTATTAAGTAATTCAGCTCCAGGAAAATAATATATTATTGAATATTTTGAATTTAATAGCATTTATTTGTTAATTGCATTATTTTCAAACCTTTTTTGTAGTTTTTATTCATGAAAACTTTTCTTTTATACTGAAGAAATATATTCTTAACTGTAGGACAACAGTTTCTTGAAGAACTAATGGGTTTCAACCTCCCATATTCACAATGAGCACCATTTTATAGAGTGCATACAGATCAGTATTTTAAAAAAATTAAAATCAATGTCCTAAAAGTAAACAATACACACTAAATATCAATGACCATACAGACCTGAAGTGCAGCTAGTGCAACTAGTGTATTTTTACATTAATAGGTAAATTTAAACATAATTAATTATGTATAAACAAAAATACATAGCTAATATAAACAAGTAAAACAATAATTAAAATTAATATCAAGAAAGATTTAAAATCTATCTCAATCTCCTAGTCTTTTCAATAAAGATAAATTATATGTGACCTACTTTTAATTATTTTAAATTTTATGTTAACTTTCCTTTTGTTATTATGAATTGTATTGACTGCTGTACTGGGATATAAATGACATATAATAAACCATACACATTTAAAAAGTATAATTTGATTTTTTTTTCAGTATAAGAATATACCTGTAAAATGTGATTGTATTTACCTCCAAAATAAGAAAAGTTCAATAAGAAAAGATTTATGTGTTTGTGTATTTCAAGCACTAGCCACAGCAGCCAAGTCACAGAGATAACCTGAGTGCCCACCAATGACTGAACTTGATAAGAATTGTGTAATATATACTTAGTAGGCTACTACTCAGCCATTCAAAAATAAGAGATAATATATTTTCAGACAAAGTGAATGGAATGAGAGAGGATTATGTGAAATAAGTCAAAAAGTGAAGAACAGATATCAGATTGTTTTACTCATTTTTGGAATATAAATATATAAAAATAGGGGCCTCCCAGGTGGCGCAGTGGGTTAGGCACCGCACTGTGAAGCAGACCGTAGCCACTGCAGCACGAGTTCGATCCCTGCTGCCGGCCAGGGAGGGGACCCACATGGCGAGGCAGACCTCTCCTGCTGTGCCCGCTGCTCCCCTCAGCAGTGTATTTCTGTTGATCTGCCTGTTCTGCTCCCCACTCTCTGTGGTGAATCCTCTCACCTCCCCCACACCTCTGGCCTGTACCCCAGCTCTTGTATGCATAAATAAATAAATCTTTAAAAAAAATAAATATATAAAAATATTTTTAAAAAAGAACACAAACTGACAAATCACATCAAAAATAATTCTCAGACACTGTGAAAAATATATTGGTTACAAGCGGGAATTAAAAAGTAGGGAAGAGGAGAGAGGAGAAGGAGGGGATATAACATTGTCATGAGTGTTTTGATGCCTGGTAAGTGAAGCATTGGTGCATATGGAGTTGTGAAAATGTGCTCCCAAAGTCATCTAACTATGTATATCACTAACACATTAATATGAGGACATGTATTTTTATTAATAAAATTGGACTACTAAAACAAAAACTAACATAAGAAGAAGCTGAAAAAATCAGTTTTAATTTGCAAAAAAAAAAAAAAAAATCAGGATACTAACATATGGAAACCCAGGATAAATACAGTACTCAATGATTTTGGAAGACCTTAACGTAGGCAATGAATGGGAGCTATTCACTGGAGTGCAGACATCAATGATGAAAGTTTTGAATGCCTGTACTCACTGCCTGGAAATAATCTAGATTTCTTTGTAGTAAATACAGACAGATCTCCATATTCTCTCTAAACTAAGGAGAGAAGTCTATGAATCCAGTAAAATGGCTTGAGGATTTATGAGAAAATACTGGCAAAACGGCTAGAGGATTTATGGGAAAACAGACAACTGTGGCAATTTGCAAAGGGTAGGCACTCCCAATACTGACCAGCAAATGTATGTAAGAAAACTAGGCCTAGAAAAGCACCACATGAAGATTAGAGAAAGAACTTCCTAAAATTCTCAAAGGCTAATACTAGTTCATATTACTATTAGTAGAATGACATAGTTCATAATTGTAAAGGTCTTAAGGTAGATTACTCAAATGGGAGATGGCTTACTTGAAGGAAATTAGCCTAAACAAAACCTTCACTGGTTTCACCTACCAAACTTAAAAGCTGTGCCTCATAATTTAACTGCATCCCAGAGAAAGAGTAAGAATATTTATGAGTACAAAATAGTCAGGATTCAACAATGCAAAACTGACATAGCTTTGCATGTAATTAAGTGTCCCGGCATGAAAAGAAATCAGAAATCCTGACTCATAATTAGAAAAAGATCTATCAAAACTAACACAGCAATGATATAAATGACAGAACTAATAGAAAAGGATAGTAAAACGATTATTATCAGCATGCAGTATCCACTATCAATAAAACATACACATATTGAAAGAGTGTGGGCTCCTTGAAGTGTGGACATTTTTAAAAAGTTCTCTTGTAAATACGTAGTGAATATGATATTGAATAGATTAATGTATGAGTCACTGAAAAATCCAATTAAAATTTAAAAAAATGAATATTGCCTTCTTTAGTTTATTTGCATTTATTCTTCTGTAACAAAATAAAAGAGTTAAAAATAATATGTAAGAACTCTGAGCTTAACCCTATTACAGAATAATATTTAGCTGATGCAGGTATGGAATTTAAGATGAAAACAGGGTTGAGCATCACAGGAACCAGAGAAATCACACATTTATTTATTAAGCATTAATGCAAATCTGTAAATAAGCCAACCATTTCAAATCCTCCTTCCTTTATCACAGGTTAATATCTCTCCTTTTTATATATTTTCCTCTAATTACATCTTGTATTTCTTATATTTAAGCTAGAGAGATGAACTCTAACAATGGTATTGATATAGTACATTGGCATCAAATTCATAAACAAAGATCTATCTCTTGTCATTCAGCGACTGTTAAAATATCAGTTGAGACTGCCATCTTTCTTCTACTGATTATATTTAAGAAGGCACATATGGGCTCTCTGGTGGCACAAGGGGTTATGTAAGCACTGCACTGTGAAGCACTCGCAGCCACTGCAGCATGAGTTTGATCCCCAGCCAGGGGGGACCAACATGGGACAGCAGACCTCTCCTACCTTGCCTGTTGCTAACCTCAGCAGTATACTTCAGTCAATCTGCTTGTTCTGTTCCTCACTCTGTCTCTGGGGAATCCTCTTAACCCCTACAGCTCTGACCTATACCCAGTTCTTTATTTAGTATGCATAAATAAAATCTTTATTTTTTTTTTTAAAGGCACATATTTACCAGTCCACTCACTTTGCCTTACAGTAGCTGCCCAAGTTCTACATTTAAATTACAGGTATGGTAACCCTTAATGTACATTGAAGATTGTTTAACTAATTAATAAGCTCATGGTAAAAGAGAAAGACACTATCCTTTAACAGAAAACCTATTTATGTGAAAACCTCAGTGGAGAAAGAATAAGTAGAAAGTTGTCAAATTACCATTATTAGAAAAAAAATTCACATTGATACAAACTCCCAAAGTTTACTCAAAATAAAATGGTAAGTCCTTGTATTTACAATTAAATTCTTTCCACAAAATACTCCAGGTATTATTAACTTCACTACTGAATGCAACCATATAAGAAAATAAGTTTTAGAAATAGCCTTTCATTAAAAGTGTGAAAAGTTCCCATCTTATTTTACTTGCTATCTTATACCAAAACTAAATTATTAAAAAGGAAATTAATATATATATAACCAAATATCCTTTATGACCATAGATGCAAAACCTATTAACAACATTTAGTAGTAAAATTACAAAAAAAATATAGATGAAGGGTAATATTTAGTGATAAAGTGAGGTTATCCAGAAGGCAAAGTTAGTTAAACATTTCAAAATCCATGTTATTCCAGATTAAATAGAGAACTGCAAAAACATCTCAGTGACCAAGTATGGATTTGCTCTCCCATCTGCAGGGATGCTTTTTCAGTTACGATTATTTCTGTTGTTTTCATGTTGCTATGTAGAGACTGGCTCACTCCCTTTAGCTGGTATGTGAGCTTCCCCTAAGATAGCCACATTCTGTTTGTTTGGTCTTTTTTTTTTTTTTTTTTTTTTTGAGGAAGTGGTTTGAAATTTATACTTGAGAGTCTTATTGATCACCATATTGTATGTATCTGCAAACAAAATATGTACATAAATTGAAACAAATTTTAAAAGGAAGAACATGTTTTCTAATCTGAGGGACCATTACAAATTACCAGTATATCAAAACAGCATGGATGTTATGTTTTGTTAAATAAGTAATATGCATACTGAAAACATATGGATATAAGAAGGCACTCTTCTGAAGATCTAGGGTGTGCTCTCTGTCCAAAAAAACCTCAGAGAACTTGGCCTCCTAAATTTACAGTTCTGCCTCTGCCAGGGTTTTACTTGTGTTCTCATTCCTTCACTACTGTCAGAAATCAATTTTAAGGAAGAAGCTGAGTATTCACAGGGCTAACCTGCCTTCTCATTTTTATTCACTTCACTGTATAACATCTAATTTATTGATAACCATTGTTTCAAATATAGTTCTTATATTTTAAAGCTTTAGTTTTTTTTTTTTTATAAATTGTAAACCAAAATATTGTCCTCCATCTACAAATCCCTTTCATATTTTATATGGAAAAAGAAATAATTTAATAATCTTAATATTGAAGAGAAATTTTATGATGAGCTAGTGAGGACTTTGCTCTACCAGTAGCAATAGTATTAAGGTGAGATTAATGAACAAAGTCAATAAACTCAATAAGTTTCATTTCATTTATGCTTACACAATATTAACAGTGATTTAAAAATGGTAATTGCAGAAATAGCAATCACATGGCAAAGGCACAGCTTCCATTGCCCTCCACTATGTACATATATTGGATAAGATCATAGGTTACAGAGATTGTAGGGTATAGGTCCCACCTCAGAGTCTGGAAACAGGAAACTCTGGAGTCCTTTGATGTTTATATTTCCTCCTCAGAATTGAGTAGTACCCAGCTTCTGGTGTAGCTTAAAATTGTTGTTGATCAGTTCAAATCTATTGCTGTTATTTTAACAAGCAATAAAAATGAACTACATGCTCTTTTTGGCACAAAGCATTTATCCTTACCTAATGCATAACTCCATTGAATTTTTGTTGCAAGAATAATTCAGTCAAGAATTTTCCTGAAAATGGGCCTCCCTGGTGGCGCCGTGGGTTAAGCAACGCACTATAAAGCAAACCACAGCCACTGCAGCACGAGTTCGATCCCTGCTGCCGGCCAGGGAGGGGACCCACATGGTGCGGCAGACCTCTCCTGCTGTGCCCGCTGCTCCCCTCAGCAGTGTGCTTCAGTCAGTCCTGCCTGTTCTGCTCCCCACTCCGTCTCTGGTTAGTCCTCTCATCTCCCATGACTCTGGCCTGTATCCCAGCTCTCATATGCATAAATAAATAAATCTTAAAAAAAGAATTTCCCTGAAAATGGGTCATAGACCAACTGTTAACCTTGTCCTTATGGATAGCATACAGATACCTACCTATTACACTATTGACTCTGTGTGTGCCCATTCACCACTCATCATCTCATCATGCTACTCTGAACAGTCTTTAGTTAGTCCTAATTGTAGAATAAGGGGGATATCTACATTAAAGGACAAAATGGTGGTAGCTGAGATGAGGATTAAATATGGGGATGATATTTTCTGCTTTCTTTTATATTATTGTGACATCATGGAATTCTATATCACGGTCTTTGGATGTAATTTCCTATATACACTGGAATGACAATTTATGGCACTGGTCAGGTAAATTTTATTTATTATTGAAAATTATTAACAAGGCTTAGGTAATTTCTTCCAGCATTACATAGACAGAGTAGCATGCTATCCAATTGGACAGAATTATCACATAACCTGTTTTCTCATTATTTAAAAATAATCGTTGAATGTAAAGTATAACCTTAATTTTGTTAATGGATTATGAGTACATATTAAAATCTCTTGCAATTAATATAAATATAACTAAAACATATTTGGTGCTTTGCAAGTTGAGATTTCTACAAAGCTATAGAATGAAAATAGCAATCTTTTTTTCTTTTTACAAAAAGTTCAGTAGTTCAGTACACAAATTGATGTGATAATCACATTATTTGAAATGTATTGAAAGAGCATCGTAAACATACTGCTTTTCCTCAAAAGAGTTAAAAGCTAAATAACAACTAGGCTGTTACTATATGAACATTGAAATAGAAAATTTGGCAATTATTTATCTTATTCAAGGATAAATTTCTAATACTACTAAGATTTTTCAAATTCTTTCATTGTATATTAGGCATAAATGATACAATTTCACCTAAATTTTAGATTGTATCATAATAACCTCATCCTATATTGATCTTAAAGGATTAGTGTACAATATATATTCCATGATTAAAATTTTAAAGTAATCATTTAATTTTAGTGTGATAACTTTATATAACCATTCATATAAATTTAAGTAGTTCAAAGATAATAAGAAAGTTACATAAAAGAGAACAAAAGTTATGTTTTTTTACCTTAGAATCACTTGTAATTCAAAGCATGCTGTTGCAGAATAGTTATAGAAATATTACAAATAAAAAATAATTGTTAAACATACAACTCAATTAGCTTCAATGTGTTTTAAAACTAAAAAATTTAAGTATAAATCAAGAGAAAATTGTGAACAATTTCTATTTCTCTAGTAGGCATTTTAGTTTTATTCTTTCATATTCATTATAAATGGCTCTACTTTTTATCTTTAGCTTCATCAGAACCCCTTATCAAACGTCATCCAATTGCATTTACATTATTTGTATAAATTAAATTTCTCTCCTACTGCCAAGCTTCACTTTCAAAATTACGCACAACTATATTTGCATCAATAAAACTGAGCAAACATTTTTTGAAACCTCCTACCAGGAGCCAAACACAGGTGCCAAAAAGGAGGAAAAAAAAAAAAGGAAAAGACAATTTGGAGCTAAATTAATTCAGAGCTTTTCATGCCCACAATTACTAATTGACTGGATATTTCTAAAGATGAAAAATTTGTAATAAAATATGGAATGTGCCCTCCTGACATGTATGAAGCAATAGGAGGGGAACTATGCATATGAAATAGTAAGGGGCAATATGAAAATACTGCAATTAACTTAGTTTATCAAGTCTATGTACATTTAGTCTGACAATTTTACAGACTGAAATAAATGGAAATAAAATAGTTTTTTAAGAATGTAAAACAAATGTCAGTGATTTACTCTCTAGTAAATTCTTACAGGTGCATCTAGATATTCTAGAATTTTAATTTGCTATTAAATATAGATGTAAAGGTTATATTAATAGAGGAATGTCTAATAAAATGATTTAACTCTAGGGCCGCCCATGTAAATAGATCCCTTAAAGAGCCTCTCTGGATCAAGGCTACTCACAAGTTGAATTTTAGATTATTTTTGGCAGAATCCAATATTCCATGATTGAAACATAAAATCTCACCTGTAGTATGTAGCACCAAATGGTAACTCTGTTTGCTGTTCACCCATATCTATTTTTAAAGAACATGGTGAAAATTCCAGGACCAGCATATGAAGAAAACTGAAAACTAGATTTTGTGTTTAAACCAGACAGCGAAACAAATGGGAATATATTTTGCTAGCAACAAATTCAAGTATATTTTGTAGTAACAAACCCAAACATGAGATTAGAAAACTGCAATAGCCTTGTATGAATAAAAGAGGGGAGCTAAGCTCTTACTGCTATGTTTTGTTTGGAAAATACAGGATTTACCTACAAATGTAGTCAATATGACCCTGTGACTCTTCCCTGGCTAAGGTTTATGTTCCACATGAACTCACCATGGGAACATATCAGAAATTGTCTTTCATTAAAGACAGGGTAAAAATTTTACATTTCCTCTGGCTGAGGTCAGTGATAATGGCATTATCATACAATTATTTTTAAAGACTTTTGAATTTTTACATTGATTTGATGAAAAATAGTATTTTATTATCATCTATTCATTCTACTATGACTATCTATCATTAGCAAACTTAATAAACATATGTAAATAATGAAACTGTCAAACTTTCCAAAGATTTTTTCAAGCTAAAAGAGAATGAAAACCACTTGACAGGAGTAATTCTTGTTATCTCTGAGTATAGAAGAAATGGTGTGGAGAGGGCTGAACTGCATAGTCCTGTCTCTCTCCCTCCCTCCCTCCCTCCCTCCCTCCCTCCCT
>JAGFMF010011668.1:13500352-13580802 GCA_019455555.1 Galemys pyrenaicus | reverse complement strand
TCCTTCCTTCCTTCCTTCCTTCCTTCCTTCCTTCCTTCCTTCCTTCCTTCCTTCCTTCCTTCCTTCCTTCCTTCCTTCCTTCCCTTTTTTCCCAAGTGGTGATCTGCAATAGGTCTTGCACCTTCAATTAGCAGAGAACCTTTTGTAGATAACATGAAATAAAAAAGCATTTTTAAAGGACATCCCACAGGCACAGTGATGTTACTGATGAATCACTGTCATTCACATTTCTCTTTGATACTTCCATAAATAATATGGAAAATCTAAATTACCAGTAGGATCAAGCAATGACCAATACATGTTTTTCATTTTTATCTTTTGCATTAAAGACTGACAAAGAAAGTTTACTCTAACGGGGAATTCTCTAAAGTCAAGAAAACAATTATTATTTTAATATTCATGAGAAATATTTCAGTACTTAAAGTGATACTTAGAAAACTTACTAAATGCTTCTACTCCAGGATGACAATTCAGCAACTTTATACTAAAATACAGATTGATGATTACAAATGAATGTATATATTATCATATATATACGATGCACAAAATGATAATCATCTTGATAGAAAAGTAAGACATATTTTTTTAAGATTTATTTATTTATGCATACCAGACTGTAGTACAGGCCAGAGATGCAGGAGGTGAGAGGATTCACCAAAGACAGAGTGGGAAGCAAAACAGATCGACTGAAATATACTACTGAGGGGAGCAGCGGGCAAGGTAGGAGAGGTCTGCTGCACCATGTGGGTCCTCTAAATCTATTATTCTAAAAAATCAAAGGGCTCAGGCAGACATATAAAATAATTTTCAAGTGAAGATGTTAAGATTCACTCATAAATTCAAAGATTATAAATATAAAGCATTATTAACATCTCAAGAGACTATAGTGGAATATTTCAAAGAAACGGACTAACACTGTGATCTGAAGAAGAATATGTTGCTGCTCAGCATTATTCCATATAATTGGGTTGGCTAAAACTAATAATCTTGTTGCCGACATTAATTCCCACTGTATTTATTTTAAATCTGAATTAACTTAAAAGAACAAGTGAAACCTGATCTGTGTGACACATTCTGAAAGCAGAAGAAACTCATTATTACTTAAATTATCACTTTCTGTTTAAAACAAAAAAAAGTTTCCTTAATGAGCTAACAAAACCTAATGTAAAAATTGGCCACACACATACAAAAATATTTTCAGATGGCAGAGTCATGATTTCCAACATTATGGAAAAGTTACACATTATTTCTAGATATTATACTTTGCCATCAAATATATTCTGTCATATTATTTAGGACTGAATTTATATATTATGCTAAAATGAAATAAAATTTTCAAGTGGTGCAGGGGAACACTCCATTCAAATATATGACCAAAGTGACAAATTAATCTCCTCTGAAGAGATGTATTCTAAATGGAGCCTCCCTCAGGAGCAGCGAGTAACTGACTAGCAGTATTTCTTCATAGTGCTGGTTTAAGAAAAGCTTTTTCTTTTTTAAAGGTGTCAGTGTTGTTTTTCAAACTCCATCTTTGCACTGCAGTTGCTACACAGATACTTTGATTGCCAACCTTTGACCTGTGTAGCTGGAACTGAATCATGAACTCAGCAACTATTATTGGGTCTTATTAGAAAATGGATACATAAGAAAACTACTGAGGATAGAGAGCTGGGAAAGAGATGTCAAAGGAACTGACACATTTATCTATTGACTCACAAAGAAGAAAATGTAACTGAGTTAAGATTGTTTTGTTATCTGCTTGTTTGTATTTAATAGAATATTTTCGGGGTAATTTCAAAATCTGATACAGTCATTCTTATTTATTATTATTATTTTTCATAACTATCACAAGAAAATAGCAAACCTGCTATTCTCTTGTTAAGTAATTAAAAATGTTGCCCCATTATCAGTATAGAACATATAATTTCTGTCAGTAGTAATAATTTAAATATTTGCTATAAATTTTGTTAATTATTACCTGAGTTATTAAGAAATAATTATCTCATATTGAATTCAAGATGACTTACCTCTGTAAATGCCATAATATGGTAACCTTATGTTTACTAAAATATTTAATGTCAAAAATTGTCAAGTCAGAAAAAAAGATAAATGAATTTGCTTTTGCCAATTTTACCTACACCAGTTTGGGAAATTCTTCACTTTTGGTGTTTTAATTTTTCCCATTTTTAAAAGAGGATAATAATATCCACATCATAGACTTTTGATGATGAGCAAATAAATAGAATAATCATTGATAGTTTGTTAGTAAGTTAAAGGATGTAGCATTTAGTAAGCAATGATATAAACTCTTGTATTTCACGATTTAGCCACTTCATTTTTTTATCTCATATAGTTCTTACCATTAAGCTGTTCTAATCTGAAAACATAATGAATTAATTTTTTTCTTGGATTATGAATACCAAAAAAAGATTTATAAAATGATATTCCTACTCATGCAATTAATAATTTCCTTAATATGCTCTGACCTGGTATGTCACACCACTCTGAAAACTCGATTATACTTTATCTCTGAAGCTTTTTCATAAACTCATGTTTTGATCTTTTAATTTATTACAGATAATGAGGGATTTGTATGGATCTGTATTGCCAATGGCAAGAATGTATGTGTCAGTTTCCTTTCAAAGTTGCTGGTGTTTCCAACTTAGATAGAGAAGCTAAAGGCCAGATTGATGTGCTAAACTCTTAATCTTATTTCTAAATTCTCATATGTAATGCCTTTATCTAGTCTAGATAGATAGTGGGTTTCCATGTACCCTCATCAACTAGTTCAATAGGAGTAAGGGCATGAAAATATCTCAGTTCCCCATATATTGTATTAACATGGCTTTGCCTGCCTGCATCTTTGCCTACAGAATATTATATCTTCCATCTTGAGTATATCAAAACAAGTTTTTCCACACTTCAGTTATTTGTGGGGATTTCGGTTTCTGAAAAATTAGCATAGTGGAAATACCAGTAGTGGAAAAGGAGATATAGTGACACTGAGTTCAAAATTGGGTTGTTGTTGACGCTGTAGTAACTATAATATATATTGTTGTTGCTATTGATCCACAAGGACAGTCTACATTCCTGTCCAATTTGTTTTAAACTCTTGGGACAAACCGTGTGCCAGTGATGGTGACCTATTCAATCATATTATGTCAGTGGAATGAATCGTATAACACTGAAGATAGATAAGTACAATGCCCAAAATAGTTTCAGATATTGCTCTGAATATTTGTGATTTCTGACTTTTATTAATATTTTCAAAAGAAATTAAAAAAGCATTTCATCTGAAAGGACTACACTGAAACTGTTTGAAATAAAAAGCACATTTTTTAATGTCCTTTTAAAATCATAAGTGAGCTATTTTCAGTTTATCAATATCAGGTATGGCTTCTAAAGCTTTGAAAAATTCTACGGGGAGTGTGTGTTCTAAATGCAGTTTATTTTGGATCTTCAAGAATATTTAAAAGAATCTGTTCTTCCATATTTATAATATTTTATGATTGAGACAAAGACATCACATGATCAAAATCATGATACTTCCTTAACATATTAGCATTGATTATGACTTTAAATATTTGAGGATTTGTATTGGTGTAAGAATTTGGGAAATATAATAATGAAATATTATTTGCACAAGTCATAATGGTAAACACAATCTTCTCAATAATAGAGTTTTTTTTTGTTTTTTTTTTTAACTGTACTGATTTGGGTGGCTCCATATTCTTAGATGGTAACATAATTTCCCTTGACATAAAGATAAACAGAAGTATTTTTGAGAGGTTGCTGCTTTTGTTTCTCAGTGTGATGTGTAAAATAGTCTTTGCTTTCCCTTATTTTCTCTTGGTCTGCAACAGTTACAGATCAATTGGGAACAATATTCTTCTACAGGAGGCAGGGGATAAATGTAGCATGTTCTGTATACAAAATTAAGTGTTTCATATATAGGCATCAGATAAATTGGCTTTAATTCTTGGCTCTGAAATTTATTGGGATTTTATTTTCACCATATTTTATTCAACAAAGTTCAGCTACTGTTATTACTATTATTATGCTTTTGTTTTAACAATTATCCCTGATTAATTTTTGCCTTGCTGAGAGGAAAGGAAATGGTTGCTATCATTAACTATAAGGATTTACATTATTGCATATTGTGTGCCAGGCACTAATATAAACATTTACATATGTTAATTTAGTTTTGCCATTTTCTCCTTCAACCAGTCCTTAACTGCAAAATACATATTGCATACTCAAGATTCTATATTGCAGATCCCAAAATCTTGTCCTAACGATTTTTGAGGTAGTTTGAGATGTTAATTACAGTTTGAGCCTTTGTGAATCAGTACAAAAGCAGCATCTCTCTTCAGAGTCACTTAATAACATGTATCAATGACCTCACTGTGGTTACTGAGGAAAAGGCAGTTGGAGTAAATAGAAATCAAATGATTCAATTGACATATCTCTCAGAAGAAGAAGACTCAAATGCCAGTGAAATTAGCTGCTTACTAGGTTGAAATAAAAGTCCATTTGCATATTCTCCATGATTAAGTATTAATTTGAAAATCTATCACACTCTTCTATTTTTCACTTTTATATTTTCTTGCTTCTGAGGAGGAAATAGCTCATGTATATATTAAAATTTTCAGAAACCCTAGATTGTTGCAGTGGACAATAGCATGGACGTTTGTATTTTCTTCAATTGTTAGACAATATTGAGTCAGTGCTTTCTGTGAGTCTGAGTTTCTTAGAATTTCCCAGTTGCATTATTGAATTTTAATCTCTCTACATCTAATGTAAGTTGCTTTTTTTTTTAGATTTATTTATTTATTTTTTATTCATGTAAGAGCTGGGGTACAGGCCAGAAGTGCAGGGGGGAGGGTGAGAGGATCCAACAGAGACAGAGTGGGGAACAGAACAGGCAGATTGACTGAAACACTGCTGAGGGGAGCAGCAGGCAAGGCAGGAGAGGTCTGCTGTGCCATGTGGGTCCCTTTCCTAGCCAGGGATAGAATTGCACTGCAGTGGCTGCAGCTGCTTCATAATGCAGTGCTTAACCCTTGTGTCACCAGGGGAGGGCCCTTGGTATCTTTATTTTGTAGTCATTCAGCGAGCAAAAATTAGTGAGCAAACTTAGGTCACTTTTTATAAGGATTCCAGTTTTAGTTGAATGTTCTTGTTTTATTTTCTTTTTTTTTTCTTTCTTTATATATATTTGACATCAATTGTGGTCCCCATGGATTTCCCACCATTTCACCAGTGCACCAGCACCTCAGTCCCTTCTGAATGTTCTTGTTTTAAATGAACCTATTTTTTTGTTTTTGTTATCTAAGTCTCAGTAATTCATGAATCTTCATGGACAGATGATTATTGAGTCTCTGAAATTACTTGATTATAATTTTAATGAATGGTGAGCATGACAGACATTCAGAGGTTAGACTAGCCAGTGTCCAATAACTCAGCAATCCTCTACAAAAATATTCCTAAACAGTTATGTTTTTGCTCTTTGAAATTTCATCCACAGCTTTCATGCTTAAATTCAGAATACTTTATTATTATCAGATTGCTTCTATATAGCTTTAGTACTTAGATTTTTTAAGGTGTTAAATTTGAAATGCTTTTGGTGTACATTCCTGGAATGGAATGTTTCAGAAACCTCTACTGAGATTCCTTCTGTGTTCTGGTAGACAACAGGGAATCAATCTTGTAAAAATGGGAGAGAAAATATTCAAGGCAAAAGAACTGGTAGGTGGAAAAGTCCTGCTAATAAAGTAACTTGGCAAATTTTATTTACTTCATTTTTTTTTATTCTGGAAATTACTTCACTTTCTTTAAACTTGTCATAAATTCAGTGTCATTTCGATTCAGTGCAAATGAGTTTAATTGACTCATCTTTGTTTTTTCCAGAACTGGTACAGAATTATACCTAATGTTTCTACATTTTGAACATTGCCATGAGAACGATGAAAGTGGAGAGTTAAATGCTTGTGATCATATCTAATGTTTGTCCTTAGCATTTCAAGATGAAAGCAATGTAACCTCTACTAATGTTAAACTCTAGAGGGAACCAAACATATAACCTTTATGGTCATGGAATATGATTTGGTTGTGTGCTGTCACTGTGATGAATAATAGGGTTTAAGTTCTGAAGCTAAAGAGATAATTGTTTTCATCAGAGTGCATTACATAAAATAAGGGTTGAGTATGCTGGAAATGGGTCAGATTAGACTCCCACCTCTAAGTCTTAGAGAAAAATTTATTTTTCCAGAATTTTTTGTTTTGTGTGTGTGTGTGAAATGATCTTTATTACCATCAAATTGGGAAGTGGGTATGGAGTTACAGAAAAGAGAATTAAGAAAGTTGATCCTCAAACCTTTTGTGTACCTTTGTTTTGGCATCTAAGGGCACATTATGACACCCAGGTGGTGAGCATAACTCACCATACAACTGCTTTGTTTTTTAAGGCTAAATTATCACAAAAAGTGAAAGCAAATTTTGTCTGGTCTTATTATTTTTAAATAAATATCTTTTAGGTAGTTGGTAGCAGAGTGTGAGGCTTGAAAGAGAGCTAAGGTAGGAATTGAGACACTAAAAGAATTAGGGTATCTTCTTAACCCCAGCCAGTTGTCACTAATTATCTCTAATATGTGTGTATATATATTATTCATATATTTCCCTATAATTATGCTATGTATTCGCCAACATTTCTCCCAATTAATTTAATATTCACTAGATTTCCTCAGTACTTTTAAAATTATTATCCATTAAATATTTCTCCTAATTTATTCACTTCAACATTACCAGCTTTTTTTTCTCTTCTCTGAGATACTTGGGTACTGAATTTGTCACATTTTCTTACCAGTAAAATTTCAAATGATAAATAAGTTGCAGATCTCAGTCATGTTCTGTTGTGTTTTTGGGTTTTTTCCCCCTCTTTAATAGGCTAGAGAACACTGTAGACTGTTCACTTCAGAGCCACCTCCACACATATTAAGTATACTCAAAGGCTGGCAAGGGACCAAACAAATTATGTCTTGATAGCTCTATCCTGGAAAATGTGCATGATGGGTTGACAGCATGATTAAGAGGGAGGATTAGGGGTGACTCAGCGTGGTCCATCTTGGTCTACAGAGTTCTGTGCTGAATCTTCTGTCTAATTTTTTAGGAAAAAAATCCCAACATATTATTATTCTCCTCTGAATTGTTCTTTGAATATATTTCTTTTCAGGATTTTAAGAGGACTTGCAGGATATGAATGATTGTTTCCAGATCAAATAATGCATTATAACTCTTTAATGTAAGTTAATTGTATATAATATCATGATGAGTCAATTAAGTTTTTCCCCAAAATGTTTTGTGCATTTCCCTTTGGTGTTTTTTTTTTTTTTTGTATCAGAATAATTTATCTAATCCCTCTTTTAAAATCTTATCCACTATTGAAGTATACTTAAAATTATACTTAACATTTTATAATGTAAACTTCTTGTGAATGTCTCATTTGGGTCAGATATTCAATGCAAATTGTAAAAAAGAAAGTTAATTGAAAGGGATTCAGAAGGTAGAATTGATGTTTGAGTAATACCATTTAAGATAGTCCCTTCTTGGGAAAGTACTTTATAACCCTTGTATATACCTCCTTTTCAGCTGTATTTTCAAGTGTGGTATGTAGTAACACACTTTACTAGGTAATTTTTTATCATTTTTTTAATTGAAGTAACGTATTATAACAGTATATAAATTTCAAGTGTGCATAATTATAAACCAACATCTATGTATATTACCTTAAGTTGACCACTAAAATGTCAATTATATCTTTCAACATAATTTTAAGGCTATTTGTTTTATCATCAATTAAATGTTATAGTTTATAGTTCATGTGTAAACATATAAACTAATTAAAGAGGTGATATCATCCTCACTTTACAAATATGAAGCTGGTGATTAATTTGTCCACTATTTGGCAATGTTAAGGGGTCATATTTAAAAACCAAGTTAATTTTTTCTCTTAACATACACTATATATCATCAAGTCTGTTTTATTCAAGACATTAAGTAGAATGAGTGGTATAATTTTGAATCTCCATCCTTATGTGTATCTAATAATCTTTCTTGACTTGTAAAGCTTTTTTTTAGTTTAATTGTAAATAATTTTGTAGTCACTCTATGCTCTATACCAGATTGTATGCTCCCTTAAGTATTCGTGAAATCTTTACATAGCATATATTTGTGCCAGAATGAGGAAAGAGAGAAACATGAGGCAAGCAATTAATAACTTATCCAAAGTCATAAAGCCAGTGAATGGCAGATTTGGGGATTTGAATCCAGTATTTTACTCCAAAAGCTTTATTCTTTATATTACACTGTGCTGCCTTTACCATAATGGCTCACACATCTCTGACATCTCTAAGCTTATTAATCAGTAACTATAATTGAATTGATGACATGTAGGGTCCAGCTAAATGTTAGCACTGACTGATAATTATTAGATACCCAATATTAAGAATTACTACTATAGTATAGCATACCAAATGACTCTTTTAAGGGAATTTATATTCAATATAAATACTTACTATAATTATGATTTGTCAAATATTTTAGAGCACCATATTCCATCTGGTTTAAGACAAATTTTGTTCAATTTAACATATTTGATTTTCTAGGACAAGTTTTCAAAATATGCTATGAAAGAGAGATACATGTAATAAAGCGAATAGATCATCTAATCATTTAGACAGTTTTATCACCAAGATCAACATGAGTTATTTTATGACACTAGAGGAAGTAAATAGAAAAGGGATGTCTTAAAGGAAATTATTATTAATTAAATTTAGTACAACTAGCCATTGATTTCTAATTTTCAACTGATCAGAAAAAAATACTGAGAAAAAAATATAGTTAAGTAAAAAGACACTCCCTTTGCAAATTGAAAATGACCTAATATGATTTATTTCTTTCAGCATGGTAATATCTTAATTCTTGAAATGCTCACATTTGGATGAATGCAATTCCTCCAACCTAGAGTTAAAAACTTGTATTTAAATGCCCAATGCCTTAAATATGTAAAAATCTAACTGTGTAATTCGGCTTCTCTTTTATAAAATGAATAGTCTTATTCTCCCTTCAAAACTTCTATGTCTCACTGGGCATTACTTACTATTCAGTTATGGACATGAGATATTTAATTTTCAGTGTAAATTCCTGTTTTTTTATTCTTCAGTAATATTTTACCAAATATTGTAGAATTTTCTTTATGAATATTAAGTCCACTCCAACATACCATCCCTTATTGTATCACCACTTACTTTAGTACCGTATTACTAACCATCTAAAATCTCGAATGTAGTCCTAAATGGTCTCTATTCACTTATGTCACTGTTAAAATTATCTTTAAGAATGCCATCAGATTCATCTTCCTTAAATAAAATGTGACCATACTACTCACCCCTTGTTAATCTTTTTTTTTTTTTTTATTGCTCACAACCACTAAAAGGAAGTGTTTGATCTCCATTGTCTGGGACAAAGACCCTTGGTATAATGACCTCAATCTACTTCTAGTTCAACATTTGCCAGTCTATATAGCCTGCACTTTAAACTGTAGTTCTTAGCATAGACCATGCTATTTTATAAGATCATAATTTATTCACAGTGCTCTTTTGATTGAAAAATTAAACTTAAGGAAAAATTAAAGATTATTTTTCCTTGTCTTCATCTTGTTAATTCTCCTCAACATTTTATTTTAATGGTCAACTGCTGTTTCTATCAGAAGATCTTTCATAGAAAATAATGGCTAGAATAACTTTTCATTCATCTTGAAGTACATTGAATATATGCATAGCTTAACATTTACTAAATTTTGTGAAGGTACCCTCTGCTTAAAAATAAATAAATAAATCTTGGATCTCTCTGGTGGTCCAGGGTTTAAGTCTTAGTGATAGCACCACTACAACCTGAGTTTGATCCCTGGCCTGGGAACCAATCCACATATGGCACAGCAGACTTCTCCTGTCTCACCTGCTGTTCCTCAGCAGTGTATTTCAGTAGATCTGCCTGTTGTGCTGCCCACTCTGTCCTTGGTGAATCTGCTCAATCCCCATACCTCTGGCCTACACCCCAGTTCTTCTATGTAAAAATGAAAATTAAAAAAAATAAATCTTGCCGCCTCTTTTATTGGATGCCCTCAGGAACTAAAAAATATCCCTTTAAATACAAAATGGTGAATGATGCCTAAATGTAACTGACATGCAATAAATCTTGGTTGAACTTAAAGGTAATTGTGTACTTCTACTTATTTGCCAGTATGAATAGGATATTCTAGTTGAGCATGCTCAGTGATTTAATACCAAGTTAAATTTTAATGAAGAATATTATTACACAAGTTGAGATTTCTGACTCTTGATTTGTTTTAATCTGTGTCTTAGAGAAAGGTTTTAAGAACAATGGACTATGTGTGAAAAAATTGCTAAATATGTAGCTAATTTTTAATTATTAAGTTAAGAAATGAAGTCAATACATATACATGTCATATACATTCACTATTGAAAATAAAAGTTTATATTTCTAGCATTCATGAAAATAGGACAAAGTTTGCCATGTAAAAGAGAATTACAAAGATATATATCATTTAATATTAAGATATATAATTGTGCTCAAATATGGAACTCCAGGCCATAATCACATTAAAGAATTTTTTGTGGACTGTAATATTTGAAATTAAGGCATACAACTTCACAGTTTTTTAAGATGTTAGGTATGTTATATTTTGAGAGAGATACTCCTTCCATATGGATAGGAAATTGAACACTTAAAACTATATACTCTATTAAAAATTAAAAATAACTAAAGTATATAGTTGTTCTGAGGGAATAATTCCAAGCATAAAGGTTACTTACAAATCAGATGTTTGCAAAAAAAATAACCCATCAAACCACCAGGGATTCTGTCTTACTAAAATGAGCATCTTAAATGATAAATTGGTGTTTTTCAGAGGTACTGAAAAATAAACTATTATAAAATTGTCAGCAACTGACAACCAGAGAACTGATTCTGTAATTTAGCAAGAAACTAAAAAGATCAAAATCACATTTCTGCTTCTTAACAGGCTTTTGGCTGTTGTACAGAACCTGCTAATGGCATCATAGAAGAGATGGAGGAAGTAGTGGTTATAGGCCCAGTTTCCACTGTAGGGAAATATAAGAGCTTATTCTTTGGCTGTCGTGGGTTCTACTAATAGATCACTTAAAGATGCACTGGTCTTGTTTTGAGAAAATTAGAATATTTCAGACAAAGCATCTTACTGTGTAAAAAACAAGAAGTTTAGCTGGTAATGACTACTAGGTGTTTTGTTTACCTAATTCTTTATTCAGAAACATGAGTCAGTTAGTACTTGTGCTCTCTCTTACTGATGAAGTGCATTCAGAAGAATCAATTACCAATCAGGTTTTCACTTGTTTTTCTTATTTAAGCTTATTTGTCAGTGTCTCCCTTGCATTAATTGGATACTATAAACAAATCATTTTTGTATATTCTTGTATCTCCAGATATTCCTATTCACTTCACCTGCCCAAATCATTGACTATAATTCTATCCTGACCAGTAATGGCAAGTACTTCATAGCTTTTGTGATCTAAAAAAGACCAGAATTTTTATATGGTAAGTTAACATAGAAACCTCACCATTATTAAAGGAAAACATTTAGGGTATCCCTGATGGTACAGGGGTTAAAGACATAGTGCTATCAAGCTACCACCAGCCACTGCAACATGAGTTTGATCCCCAGCCAGGGACCTAATCCACAAGGTGCAGCAGACCTCTCCTGTCTCCCCAGTTGCTCCCCTCGGCAGTATATTTCAGTAGACCCACCTATTCTGTGCCCCACTGTGTCTCTGGTGAGTCCCTCACTCCCCACACCTCTGGCTTACACCCCAGTTCTTCTATGTCTAAGTGAATAAATGAATCTTAAAAAAAAATAAAAGTCTTTAATAGTAGACATTTTAAGATGTTAGGTATGTTATATTAAGAGCTGGGTGATTCTATATGAAGCACACAGACAAAGATCTGGATATTCATTAATATTTTTGCTTTTCCCAAAGAGAGAATAGAAAATAAACATCATAGTAGGACTTAATGTATTATATATCTATAGCAAAGAAATAATTAATCCCTTTGAGTCCTCAAATACAACCTCAAGAACATGTCAGGGAGATACTACAAATGCTACTCATTTTTATTTGATTTTAATTATTTTTTTAAATTTTAGGTTGATAACTCTTCTCTGCCAGCTGCACTTATTGCTCTACATATTCCCTTTGCTTCAATTCACTTTCGTTTAATGTACTGTTTTTTTAAAGTTTATTGTGAACTATTATTGCGCACACTATTATTCTCCAAATAACAGTAACTATTCTCCAAATAATAGTCATTCAAGTCATTAGTTTTTAGGGGCACAGAATATGACTCAATATACAAGTCAGTAGAACCAAAAGTTGGCAGACATATTTGACTTAAAAATTAGTAGGAATATATTAGATTTGTATTAATTAAATTGACTTTATTACTGAAAAATAACACTATATCATTTTCTCTTTAAATTAGAAACAATTCTAGACAGTTTTTCTATAAAATTTAGATATATGTATCTATAAATTTGTTCAAAATGGGGTACACTGACATTTTCTTAATTATAATTACATACACTATTATCGATACAGTCAAGGACATTTTTTGATAAAAATAGCCTGAGGATAGTTAAACTATGAGTTGATTTATCAGTGACTATGGTAACAAATTCACAAAAGCAGTCTGTAATATTTTCAAACTCATTTTCCAGCAATACAATGAAATGAGAAGAAAAAAGAAAGAGAAGGCCAAAAAATTCAACCACACTTCTAACTCAAATTTCACCTAAAACAAAACTGTACTGTCAGTAAATATATCTCATGTTTTTTATTCAAAATGCTCAGTCATAATGAGGGAAAACATAATATATTGAAATATAGAACAGATTTATTGATTTATTGATTTACTCTTGTAACATTCTCTGTTTATGAATAGAAATTATGAACAAGCTCTTTTTGCCCCTCCCAGGTACCATATACCTGTGAGTCTTTACTCTTTACCTTTTCTTTCCTAAATAAACTTCTCTTTAATTTACAAGACAAAAAAAATTATAAAAGATTTTTTTCCCAATAACTTACTGTGTATCTCTGTTCCTTTCTACTGTAATCTAGCCAATGCTTTTCTTTTATCTAGAGAACAACAAAGATTTGCAGATAGGAGAATGTAAACATAATGTTGCACTCAAATTCACCTCTGGCTAAAGAATCACATCCTTTTTTGAATAATAATAATAAAAAAGAAGAGGATGTCATTTGTTCTCTTGAAATCTACTCCACTCTCACAGGTGTGTGTTGGTCTGAGTACAAGATTTACCCCCTACACAAACCTCTTTCTGTCAAACATTAGGGCACAATAGTGTTCCAGCATTGTGTTTTACAATATTAAGTTTTCGGAAGAACATGCAAGTGTGAGTTCTATCTCAGATAGCAAACTTCTCTACATTTTGTTTGTTAGTAAGTAGTAAAGATGAAACTGTTGATTTTAAGTTATGAAACCAAGAACAACTAGTCATTAAAATTAAAACACACCGTGTCCATGTATGTCCCTCAAAACAAATATTCTGTTTTGCAATGTTTCCTGAAGGCATTGTACATTCTTTTAAATGCAGACAGATCTTCACAGTTACCCATGTGCCTGACAGACTTAGTAGGCCAAGGTTAAAATTGAAATTTCAACATTCTACTAATCACATAGGTGGTGCCAATAACACTTGTCATGGACCACACTTTGTGAATTAAGGTTCTTGATATCTTCTTGAGTAATTTATTCATGTGTCGATTTAAGAGTATTTTTGATAAATTAAATGGCACTCAGAAAAGACCTGTTTCCATGAAATCTTGAAAGTCTATTTTTTCAGGAAATAGTTGAGGGAGAATGATATTCCCACAGAAACATTTAACAATAGAGGAAAGGAAAGTGGAATCTTTTGTGATGATTTTAGGTATGTCATTTGTTATTGCAAATGTTTAGCTTAAATGAGAGTTTGCTAACAGAAAATAGAAAGTTAAAATTGACTTCCTGCCAAAATAGGGGTTTCCTTATAGTTAAACATATTCAGCATAGTCTAGCTAGTCAGCTGAGATTTCTTGAAGAATATTCAAGTAAGTTCTGAGGAATTTGTGAGAATTTATATCCTGCTCAAATTTTGGCTTCTCTTTTTTCTTAACAGTCTGAGAATCTTGACAAAAGGGTACCACCTTCAGATAATAGAATATGATAAGATTCTTTGAAAAAAGGGAATATATATACAGACATCTAGTTCAGTATAATAAAAGTAAATGCTAACAGTGTGCTATTAATTATAGATAATATTTTAGTGCATACTTTGGTTCAGGCATTGTACAGAGCAATTTATATGATTTTTTTCAACTAATTCTCAAAAAATCTAATAAAATGGTATCCCTGTTTACCGATGAGGAAAACCAGACTGAGGGATAAATTAGCCTAACTCAAATTATATAATATTTAGCAGATGGCAAAATCTAATTAAAGAATTTAAATTCTTAAACATGACTTCTCATTGCAGAGGATTAGAGGACAGGTAAATAAGTTAGGAAAGCTGTTGCTGATAAAGTCCTCTTAGGCTTTAAGTTCCTGGAAGCTACAATTATTGCAGTACTGTAAGCTAAAGAATCATATGAAATTTTAAGTCCACAGTTAAACTGTACTGTTTTGGCATCTAGATAAAGAACTGCATCATTTTTCAGTTTAACTGATTTTTATCTTAGTAAAATGTATAGGAATTCATGACTCATTTCTAACATTACATAACACAAAATGATCTTGGTCTTTGGTGAAAGCAATGCACCATCAGCATTTTTATAAACTTTATCACATATTCTCCTTTTAAAACCAAGGACTGAGCATAAATAGGAAAAATAAAGGTCAGTGCTTAAGTCTCTAGAGTGAAATTTATTATGAATTAACATTAACAAAATATGCTATTAATATCATCTTGAGTTTACTCACCTTGGAGATGAGCCTTATGCAACTGTTCTTTAATAACATTCTTCTGAGTAACATTTAGAGAATATGACAAAATTGGAGAATAAAAATAATCAGACACCTAGACAGAACTTCAGAAAACAAAAATAGTATAATATATTGAGGGCAAAAGTAGATATTTCTGCAGGGACAGGACAGCTTACAATAAATGAAACAAGCAAAACAATGCCCCTTTAGATGATGAAATAGTTTTCTAATAATCTTTAGAGACTAAAAATATATAATTGCCTTGTTAACAGTAAGCAAATAATAAAAAAATGGGGTTAACCCTTTTGAAGTCATAACAATGTTAATTCTATGATAAAAGAATTAATGTGAAAATAATTAAATAATGCATCTTATTTTACTAATTAGCTGCACATCAAATAGTGGTTCCTTTGTACTGTGTATTTACAACACTATGATTTGTGAAAATAATATTTCTTTATTAGAGGATATTTTCTGACTAACTGGCATATGATCTATCAAATTTAAAAGTAAACTGCTATACTTTACAGTTTGAAATTGAATAAAATTATCCAAAGTTGTCTAATCATATAAACCTCCTGAAAGACTGAAAATAAAACAAGAAAACCTACTACACTTGAACAATTCAGTGAGCTCTCTATGATGGATTTTGATTTTGTACTGCTGTTTGCATAGCCTTGTCTAAATTCAGTTACTCCTAATATTTTCGACATGGAAAAGAAAGAATCTTTATTTTCATCTTAAAATAAGGTGACATTCTAAATCATGTTAGTACCAAAACTGAGTTATACCTTATATGGTTGTGATGTAATCTGTTCCAGGTTTATTGAGTTGTACCCAGAATCTTAACCCTGACATTTCTGCATTTAATATGCTGCATTATTAAAATAATCTGTATAGGGGCCTCCCTGATGGAATAAGAGGTTAAGCACCACACTGTGAAGCATCCGCAGCCACTGTAGCTCGAGTTCAATACCCCGCCAAGGAGGGGACCCACATAGCACTCCCTCGGCAGTGTATTTCAGTAAATCTGCCAGTTCTGCTCTCTGTCTCTGTCTCTCATCCCCCACACCTCTGACCTGTATCCCAGCTCTTGTATGCATAAATAAATAAAATCTTTAAAAAATAATATTGACTTGACATTCTAAATAATAATGATTTAGAAGCAGATGACAGTAACTCTACTACTAGCTTAGAAATAGCATTTATCTTTTCATTAAGAATATAAAAACTCTTAAAATGCAACTTTCTGCCCACTTGTGACTATGTAAGTGCCTCTCTTTTTCTTTTTCCTAATAAAAGAAGAAAATATCCTTTTGGAATGTAAATATACATATACACACACACTTTTTTGAGCTATGCACTCAACTAAATTTTGTTCTGTTTCAGTTACTAAATAGAATATAGTCTATAGCTTAGACAAATACATAGCCCAGATCCCTGTAGCAGCATAGTAGCCTCATGGAGATGGTTTGCACTTTAATATTGGACAATATTCAAAGATACTGATGACTCCTTAAATGAATACTTAGTGTTCAGTAACACACACACACAAACACACACATAATGCATCAACTTTGCAGAATGTATCAGGTTTTGGCACAAACACAAAAAATGATCCTTGTACAGATGATTATAGGAACACCAGAAATAACATGAGTCATAAAGCATACAGAAAGGACTTTCAAGGAAATTCTGGAGGAATAGATTTTAAACTGAATCTTGAAATCTTGAAGAATTTAGAAAATTTGTGAAGGTCTTCTACTATAGGTATAGAGGAAAATCTGAACAAACACAGTATGTGCGAAGATTGAATAATGATTTATGTATTATACCCAGGTTTACAAATTGATCTGGCTTGAGATATATACAGTGACCAGAATGTAGATTAATATATTTAATATGTTATATATAATTATTTAATATATTTATTATTTAATTTATTATATTATTCAATTATATTATATTAAATAATTAACCAGACAATTGAAGGCTAGGAGGAAAAACTAAACCAGAACAATGAAGCATTTAAAGATGCTGACATGATTGGATTTATAATTAAAAACAAAATATAGAAGTAATAAAAGTAACCTGCATTTGTTGAATTATTATAATGTGCCAAGTCCTGTTCTGACACTACAGGGCAGGGGGAGAGATACCCCAGAACACTCAAAGCTGCCTGCTTTAAAGAAGTTGTGCCATCTGCTGCATCAAGACAAACCATACAGACCTTTAATGGAAAGGAACTTTAATACAATTAGAGTGTACTACAGAAAAGACAAAGAATATAGTTTCCAAATGATACACCCAAGTTACCCATCCCCTTATGGGTTTTTTAAAGTCCAACCAAATAGGATTGCCCAAAGCAAGGCCCAAATGCCTGCTACAAGTCTAAAGCACCTTCTGGTGGTGATCATTGGGAAAAGGTCAAAAACAGACAAGTCTGAGAGGAAAAAAGCAAAATCAAAATCAAGATAAAAGCTGCCATTGTTAGCCTCACATGGATCTCTCACATCTATTCCAACCATTTCAGGACCAAGGAGTCAGCACAGTTTCTTCACGTCTCTCTGCTCCATGGTCTACTTCTGACTCTCCATCCTGCTTCCTTCTTTCTCCAGTCTCTTCTCTGGCTTCTTCTCCTCCCTACTCAGCTCTACCCTCCCTTGGTTGTAGCAAGCAACCTGGAATCTCCCCTTTCACTGGGTTCACCCTGTTATAAGACCACTAAACATATCTGTGGGCCAAGTACTATTACTACTCCTATTTTGTAAGTAAAGATTTTAAAGCAGAAATTATTATTCTACATGACACAATTGTTAACTGTGGAGTTTGGAAACTAAATCTCTTGAAAAGAATAGAAAAAGGTGAGTGCAAGACTGAGGACTGGCAGGCAGGCACTTGGGAAACTGCACAATTTATTCAGAGAGGACTGGAAACCAGAAAGAAAGTGATAATAAAGAGGAAAGTAGTTCTAAAGCTTGAACCTGTTGGGTGGATGCTTGATTGGCTATTTGAAATGGAAGGAAAGAGGTATCTCTAATTGAAAGCACTTGCTACATTTAGCCATTTTTTACATTTTGTCAATTGCACAACAGGCATTTTCACTTTAAACAAAAATATTCAAAATTAACAGGTTTATTTAGTTTCATGAAAGTTAACATTTTAAAAAGAAGATTCTGGACCGTAACAGATATGGATGTTCACTTTATTTCAGATACCTAAGTTGAAGAGGAAAAAGCATAATTTAATAGTGAAAGTATTGTCTCTTATGACTTGAAAATGTAAAATGAAAGCAAAAAATAACAAGGAGAGTTAAATTGGGATCTAACTCAATCATTAAATTCATAATGCTTAGGTAATGGTACTGGGCCTTTGTGATACCTACCTTAACAGACCTGTGTCATTTGAGTATTTAAATGCTAATTAAAGCAACAACTATAACTTGTTATCTCCATCACCATCTCACTAATTTTGTAGGACAGTACTATTTTTATCATCATTAAATGCTTAAATGCTCTTTTCTTCCTCTAAGGTAATCTAGGATATTTTTGGTTGTGATAAAATTAAGGTGAGTTGTTAAAAAATAGTTTTAACTTTAACTAAAATATTTCCTTTTCTGTCTTCCTTTTCTCTGTATCTTGACATGCAAACTAATTTAGTTTGTCTAAAGATTTATTCCACAACTGAAAAAAGAAAATCATTTCATTTTTACAGTTGAGAATACTATCTGCTTTTTACATACACACTCTTTCAGTACTCACATACCTGAAATATGTAGTATTTTTAAATCAAATATATTCAAATTAGAGAATCACAATGTCTATGTTAATGACAGTAGCATGTTAGTATATTAGAAAATAAATAATCTACTAATCTGCCAATAGAAAAAAAAAGACTATTTTACCTTCCTTTAAAGAAAATATAGAGCAAATACTGTATCAAAAAAATTTGAGGACACTGTGGCATTGTAAACAGATATATGTAAACATGAATGGAAAAATTAAGACATAACTAATCAGTCATATGTTTAAGCTGAAGAGTCTGTATACTTTCTCATATAGTGTATTTATCTATTAATGCATATCTAACCTCAAAATCCTAATCACTTAAAACAATGAACTTTTATCTCAGAGTTTCATAGTGTCACAAAAATGGGAGAATTTAAATGACTCAAGGTCAACCATATGTTTGCAGTCACAGTGTTGATTAGGGCTGTATAGTCAACTGAGGGATTGACTTACCAGATAACCTGTTACCATGATCACTGATGAGTTGTCTGGACACAATCTCAGTGATCCACTTCCAATCTAACACATGTGGCTATACAATAGGAGCCTTCAGTTCCTAACCTCCTGGGTTTGAATGTGACATAGTCTTCTCCGAGAAAGTGTGATCCAAGGAGAGAATGACCTCTATGTCAGTAATAGTATCTTGTGTGACCTAATTTTAGAAACAACGTATTATACTCTGCCATCTTCTTTTGGTTACATAGAAAAATCTGATATAATGTTGGGGGTGAGGGACATATGAATTTGTGACTATCAGGAAGATTGGGGGAAAGACTAAATGTAGTTCATAACCAGTGTGACCTTATTTGTAGTAATCAAAGGGTAATGTAAATCATAGCCACACACATCTAAAAGAATAAGGAAGGAATAAGTTAACAATTGGGGTTAAGTAACAGATTAATGTTCAGCAGTAGATAGAAAACAGAAGAGATGATAAAAAGTTAATTAAGGTAGGTACACTGCAGGATCAGGAAACATTTGCTAACAAAGATTTAGAAAATACTAAGGAATAGATAAATGTTAAGAGCACTTTAAATAATTTTATTGAGATCATGAAATTCAGATTTTACAAGAATATAATTCAAATTTTATTATATTCATAGAGATAAGCAACCATAACCACTATATAAATTAAAATATTTTCCATCACTCAAAAAAAAAAATTCCATTATTTAGTCACTTCATTTCTTTTACCCCAACTCCACTGACCTCCTTTCTATCTCTATGGGCTTGTCTGGTCTGGACATTTTATATTAGTTATAATAGAATCCTAGAACATGTGGTCATTGTGCCACATTTTGATCAGTTGATGAATAATTTATTTTGTTTTCCCCTTTTGACTTTGTTTTCATATTTTGACTACTATGAGTCATACTTCTATGAATATCTTTGTGTAAGTTTTTTTATGAACATATGTTTTAATTTCTTTTGAATATATATCTACGAGTGGTAATGCAGGCTCTTGATAACTCTATATTTAACATTTTGAGGCACTGGCAAACTGTTTTCCAAAGTGGCGGCATTATTTGCATTCCCATAGATAGTGACTAGAGATTGCAATTACTCAACAATTGCCATTGTTGAAGGTGAACATAATACAATTGATTTTTTATGTTGATTATAAGTCCTCACATGCATACGAAATATTTATTAGGTAAATAATTATTTTACCTATTAATTCCTTTGATACCTACCTTGACTTTTTAATAGTCAAAATTTTAAATCCTTAATTAAATGGTTAGAATTTTTAACTTTTTCATGTAGTAGTATGACATTATATATCATTCATAGCAAAAATAAAAGCAGAGCATTTAATCTTCAACATAAATTTAGCTGACTGCTTTATTCACCGAGTCCTTTGACAGTTCATTTAAATGCTTTAACTCATAATCTTAGGTTCTAATTTAAAGGACTATAAAGGACTTCTGACTTTCAAGTTACTGTGATAATCATTTAAACTTTTACCATGTGATTCTTCCTTTTTCTTAAAATTGATTTTTTTGATTTCAAGGTCTATTTGAGGATTGTTTTTATCTTTTAGTTGGTTGTAGTGTGGTTAGCAGTGAAAAATGAAAGCTCTTTAGATGAATACAATCACAATCTAGAAAAGCACACTTAGGTGAACTGTGAGGAACGTTGAAGGAAGAGGACAGGGGAAAGGACCATTGAATCTAGGCTAGGAAGTGCCACCGTCTGATTTAACCCCACACATCCCTCTAATCTTCCCACTACACTTTGATTACAGAAATAAAAATTGTGGATGAAAAGCAAGCTGATGTTGTTCTGAGTACATGCAGCTCACACAAACGTGCACTGGGCTTTAGTGTGTGAGATATAAAAGCTTTTAGTAAGGCCGGACTTCCTGGACCGACCCATGTGGGCTCCACTGCTCTTAGGCACAGAAAAGCCTGCATATGATTTAGTAATGTGCTGATGTCATGAAACAGTTAATAATTTTAAATAAGGAATCCACATTGTTATTTTGCTCTGGACCCTGAAAATCATTACTGCCTTCAGTGACGATACATTGGTAAATATGAGAAAAAGTTTTCTGGATGTGATCTGTTACGGGTGCTGGATCTATAGATTTTTAAGTTGGGAGCAAACTCAGTAGCCAAGAAGATGAGTGAACAAAATCTCCTCTGTTTTATCTGAACTTCAGAGGCCTGTCTTCCTATCTATGGTAATTTGTTGAGGTAAACATAATTTTGATACTAATAATTCCAGAACTGTATTAAGCTGTGCCACCCTGTGTTTTTCATTCTTTATTATTTTCACAATTACATATTTTAAAATAGGAAGAACACAGACATTTATAATAAATATAAAAATCACCAATAAAAGTTACCAGATATAACTAGCATTAGCATTTATCATATTTGCTTCATATTTTTCTTAGGAAATTAAATATAATAGTTATAGAGAAAGTCACACCTTTTAATCATCCAAGAGTCCTCACTCCCATTTCTTATGAATATTTACTGTATTGAAATTGTTCTGAATTTTATTTTTCATTTTGTGCTTTGCATAAATTGATTTACACATTTGTTACAAATGATTTTATTGTGTTTGGTGTGGCATGCGTGACTGTCATTAAAAGGTTTATTCAGTGACATCAGTTAGGTAAATACTAATTGTGTTCAGAGACAAGGCCATGTTTAAAAAAGAACCAAGGAAATGTCTTGAACTACATCGATATGATTAGAAATGAATTCTTGGGACTGTAGTTGACCAAAAATCAGTGGACAAATACAACTTTAAAGTGGAGCTAGAAGTGTTTTATCAGCACATTTTATTTAACACATATAGGAGCCCATGTTTATATGCCCCATGTTACAAAATACCAGATTTTCATATAGTTTAACTATTATATAGTTTAACATTAATGAGACATCAATGTTTTACTTGTAATTTATCAAAATGTTAACATCACATAACACTATTTTAATATACAAAAGATTGCAAAATTAACAATAATGCACTGTGAATTTACTTGATATTTGAACTGTTTTCTGCAGTGTATAGCTGGGCAACAAAACAAAAATCTTATTTTTTTCAAATATATAACTAATATTGGTCAAAAAATATAAATATCATTGATCTGGGAGTCAGGTCTTTGTTTTGAAGTCTCTGTCTTGCTCCAATAAACAGTGATCAATATGAAGGACTGTATTTTGCCATGAATGAAATAGGCATTGAAATGACTGCTTTTCCAATCAAACAAGGTTTGTTGCTGATAATCGAATAAGTAAATATTCATTGAAAAATGGCAGAAATTATAAATAACAAAATGCATGTATATACTGTTCTGAATTGTATAATTCTAAATAACTTAGTGCTGGTTTTGTACTATGTTATCTTAATATTGAGGAAGAATTAACTTGTACACTTCAAATGAGTTGAATATTTTGAAAGGTAGTAAATAATTCTGGGCACATAAGAAAACAATTTTTAATTTTACCCAATTACGTTTCTATACATTGCACTGTAAATTTGAAAGCAATTATTAAATGGCAATATACTAGCAAGTTAATAATAATCATAAATCAATAAATGCCAGTCTTATCAGAATGATATAAATTTTGAGACCATTATAATAAATAGCATATAAACACATTTAGGGAAAATAATATTTGTGTGTTCCAAGGTATTTAAAAATATACTTATTTTTTGAAAACCATTTTTAAAGGTTAATATAATTTAACTCATACAGAATTAAATATTTGTGTCTTGCCTTCTAATTTTATGATTTCTCTTAGAACATGCATAATATGAAAAACATTAACTCATTTATTAAAAATGAATTGAAATTATAAAACATAGCTCACAATATACATATTTAATATACCATCACTTGCAGAGCTTAACATGTGAATATTTAATCATATCTTAAAATAAAAATAAATATGTTGTCATCAACCTTTGATTTGAGAAATGCAGTACTGTTTCTACAGAAAAAAACAATGATTGGTATGGTGATGCTGTCCCACTGAAAGATTATTTAATGATCAAATGACATTAAATTATAGGTTAAATGAGTAGAGAACTAGCAATGCTACATTTGTGATCAGGAGTGTTAAGCAGAGTTTTATTAGCTATTTTGGATTGAATATTGATGGCCAAAGGATTGTTAACAGAAATGAATTATCTAACTGTAAGCAATTATAATTTACCAGGTTATATATAGTGGTCAATTTATGTTTGTATGAGTAATAAAGCAGAGCATATCATTTTAAATGACTAATATAGCACATAGGCAATTTTGGCACTCAATAATTGGTATTCAGTAAAATAAACTTGCCATTTGGATAGAGATAGATGGAACAGCATGGAGTTTATATTTTAATTACTTCAATATCTCACTGACATTAAAATGCTCCTGTTGGCAAAGGATGGGGTTTTGCAATGCACATGTAGTAATACATCAGCTGTACAGCCAGTCTTTGTGCTGAATCTCATTTATAGGAATGAATGCTATGGTACTTTTCAATGAAGGGATAAAAGTATTCTTACTTAACAACTTTCCTATCTGAATCACAAGGTCCTGGGATTTTGCCAAAATTAATTATGTTTCTTGAGATTCAGAAATTTAATATTTGAGTGGGGAGAGTGATGTTCGGGGACAAATGGGTCCTTGAAAAATATTTGCTAACCACACATGGTTGTTAAAATGCCTTTTACATCATTCAAACCGAGCACCTACTGTTTAAACCCTGTGAGTATTTATTGTAGTAAGTTTTATTTAATCATATATCTTTCATTTTTAATAGTGAAATACTTTTATAATGATGTCTGGCTTGTAAATAGCCACATATGTCAAAATATATTTTTTTAAAGATTTATTTATTTATGCGTACAAGAGCTGGGGTACAGGGCAATGTTGTGGGGAGGGGGGTGAGCGATACACCAAAGACAGAGTGGGAAACAGAACAGGCAGATTGACAGTACACTGCTGAGGGCAGCAGCAGGCGAGGCAGGAGAGGTCTGCTGTGCCATATGGGTCACCTCCCTGGCCGGGGATTGAACTCGTGCTGCAGTGGCTGCAGTTTGCTTCGTAGTGCGTTGCTTATCCCATTGCACCACCAGGGAGGCCCCTATGTCAAAATGTTAATAAAAACTTTTTACCCATCAGATTAAGGTCAAACATATTTGTTATATATTTGGAGTCATATCATAAGAATATTTTTAGGTTTTACTTCTTTCCTTTCCTTAACACTTTTGATATGCATTCAGGTTGTTTTAGGTAACAGTAGAAAGTACATAGCTTTTCTAAACAATATTGTGTTATGTGACAGACCATATCACACATGTGATATGTGTGTCTATGTGATAGACACATAGATGTCTATTCATTTGATATTTGTTCAACTTCATGTTGTTCCCAGATTTTGGCAATTTGAAATATGCTGATATAAACATTCATGTATTGATTTTTCTTTGGAATTATGTTTTTTTATGTTAGGGCATTTTTGTTCTCTGGTGTTTTTAAAATAGATACATGATTTTAAACTAGCTAATTAGCTTTCAAAATTATTGAATAAATTTCTTCAAATATTTCTTCTGCCTCTTTTCCTTTTTTTTATGTCTGAGATTCCAAATATACAAATATTAGGGTATTTGATATTACAAATTTATTGAATATACTGTTCTCTATTTTTTTCTTTCTCACTTTTATTTCAAGTTCTGTGATTTGTATTGACCTACCTTCAATGTTATTGATTGTTTTCTCAGTGGAGTAAAGTTCACTGATAAATCTGTCAAATACATTCTCTGTCTCCACTACTATAGATTTTTGTTTTGTTTGTTTTTCATGTATTTCATTACTGTTTCATTCATTTTTTAAATTTCCATATCTCTGGTGAAAATGATCTTCTAATCTTGCATGCTCTCTACCTTTGTGTGTTAGACTATTTGACACATGGTTAATCAATCATGGTTATTTTAAATTCCCTCTGAGATCATTTAGGATATTGGTATCAGATCTCAGTTTGGCTCTAATAAATGTTTTGTCTCTTAAGACTTTTCCTTGTTTTTGACATGCCTTACATTTTAATGAAAACCAAATATATTTTAGTCAAAAAGACAAAATCTATCAATGCAAAATTATTTTAGAATTGAAGAATATATATATTTTTACCACAAGGTTATCTGTTAATGAAGACAGGCCTGGAGTTTATTTTATACTTACACTTTACTTGACTTTGTGGTCTCCTTATCTGATTTTTGAAAACTTTTTAAAAATTATTTTTAGATTCTCATTCTTATAGGTAATCTGATTTCTTCAGTGTCCCCCTATTGTGTTCAACTATTATTTTGTCTTTTGCTTGTCAGCATGTGGTTGGGAGCATAGGAGCTGGGGCACTGTGGCTGTCTAATCAAACCTCTTAGCTAGGTTCTATGATGTTATGTCCTGGAAATCATAGCCTTCAAAAAGTATTTGTGGTGACGAGGGTAAAGGAGCTCGTGGGTGGGAAGTGAATGGTGTAAGATATGACCAAGAGATGTTTTTTGGGGTTTTCTTTGTTATTTTTTGCTTTTTTTAAATTAGATTTTTAAATTATATTTGACGTCTTTTGTATTCCCCAGGGAGTTCCTACCACCATTTCACCATGCACCATCATCTCAGTCCCTTGTGCTCCTTCTGCCCTCATCCCTGTTTTTGTCTTCCCCTCTTCTCCCCACCCCATTGTCCCTTTAGTTTATCTTTGACCTTTTGGCCTTGTTGAGTTTTTTGATTGTTTGTTTGTTTATTTTTGGTTGCAATTGCCCATTTCCTTGCACTTACTCTTTTTTGTTGTTGTTGTAGTTATTACTCTTTCACATTCCTCCCAAATGTGAAGCCATCCGCTATTTTTCTCTTGCCTTCTGACTTATTTCACTGAGTATAATTCCTTCTAGCTCATCCATGTTTCTATAAATGGCCCTAGTTTATCACTTTTGATTGCTGAATAATATTCCATTGTGTATATGTACCACATCTTTTTGATCCAGTCATCTACTTTTGGGAATTTGGATTGTTTCCAGGTCTTAGCAATTATAAATAGTGCCGCAATAAACACAGGGGTACAGGTGCTCTTTTGGATTGGTGTTTTTGTGTCCTTTGGGTAGATCCCTACGAGCAGGATTGCCGGATCTTATGGTAGTTCCATCCCTACTAGACTGAGGAACCTCCATATGGCCTACCATAGTTGTATTAACTTGCATTCCCACCAGCAATGTACTAGGGTTCTTTTTTCTCCACATCCTCGTCAGCATTTGTCATTGTTGGTTTTTTAATATGTGCCATTCTTACTGGTATAAGGTGGTATAAAAACCTCATTGAGGTTTTTATTTGTATTTCCCAGATTATGAGGGATGCTGAGCATTTTCTCATGTGCCTGTTGGCCATGTGTATGTCCTCTTTGGAGAAGTGTCTTTTAAGTTTTTCTGCCCATTTTTTGATTGGGTTTTTTACTTTGTTTTTCTTGAGTCTTATGAGTTCTTTGTATATCTTTGTGATCAGACCCTTGTCTGTTGTGTGGAATGCAAAGATATTTTCCCAGTCAGCAGGGTGTCTCTTTGTTTTATTTAATGTTTCTTTTGCTGTACAGAAGCTTTTTATCTTGATGTAGTCCCACCTGTTTATCTTCTTTCTCATTTTTATTGCTTTGGGGACTGCCACCTCGAAGGCACTGTTGAGATGTATGTCTTGCAGCGTTTTACCTATGTTTTCCTCTACATATTTTATAGTTTGGAGTCTTACATTTAATGACCAAGAGATGTTAGTATTATAAATCAATATATTAGTCTTTAGGTAGGCTTCTTCTTGATGATCCAGATTTCCATTTGCTTACTCTTCCAATTGTTCATTCTTGCTCTGTGCCTTTAAGATGTAAATATTCTAACAAAAAAACCATAAATGCAGAACCCCACCCAAGTATTGAAAAATAGGTTGAATACTGAGAGAAAAACAATCAGTATAAAACTGTCTATATTTTTTTAAAGTAAGCTTATAGTTTACCAAATTATTACATACATATATTGTTTTTGTAAATAAAATACATAAATTAAAATATGTTGCTTCATTATATTATACTTTTTAAATTGCAAGAATATTTGAAAGATGAGAGATATTACCAGTTCTATTTTAAATTCTGGGTTTTTTTTTTTCTTTTCTCACTATTTAGTTTTATTTCATTGTTTATTTGTCTCACCTTGATAAAGGACATGTGTTAACACTGGGACCTACAAACTCAAAATTTAAGGCTATTAGAATGACCTAGCCACTTCAACAGATGCATTCTCTAAGGGCAGATTCTCCATGGTATAATAAAAACAGCTTTGGAAAGCATATCATTAGAAGTGTAATACCATATTCTCAGTACATCATATTACATTATGGGGTACATTATCCTTCTGTTGTATGAATTTTATTCCCATTACTACAAAGACAAAACACAAAGAAAATTAAACTTTAAGAACCTGTTTTAGGGCTTATGAGTTATCATTGCTAATGAATTTTATCAGTATTATATGAAGAGAAAAATAGAAATTTTGTGAATCTATAGCCCTTTACTTTTTACAGACAATGAATTCTGAATTATTCTGTCTAAAGTCACATTACTATGGTTTTCTTTTTCTCATGAGAATATTTTCATTCTTATAATAAATCATTTAAATGTTACTATGTGAAAGGAATTAAAATATATATATTCTAAATTATATATTCTCTATATAATAGTACTTAATATTAAGAAAGAAAGGCAAGTACACCCACAAAGTTGTTGAGTTACATATTGTGCTGTAGTAGCTGTCTTTTCTCAGGACTTTAACATATTTATAGATTATTTATCATGTGTTTAATACACAAAACCAATGCACATCTTCTGAAACTGCATTATAACTGGGTAAAAATCATATTGGAAAGAAAGTACATCCACATGAAGAAATTTTACCAAAAGTTGTTACTTCCAATATCACAGCTGCAAATCCAATTATGACTTTATTCATGTATCTATTTATTATACTTAAAAATTACCATCTGTGGGAATTCATGTTTCTATATACAAATGAATCTTCATAGTAGATGCATAAAAGCTGTTACTGATTATTCAAAGACAAAGATAGCAATCAAAGCAAAAGCAAGATATAACTAAACATTTTGTGTTGGTCTTGATAAGGGATGATCTTATTTTCATCTTAAGTATATAAGCTTGATTACTATTTTAGTTTTATGACCCAACTTCAAATTTTTAAAAAAGACAGATCATTTTTCTGCACTCAAGTTGAAAAAAGTAAAACAATATTTATTTGACAACATATGAATGCTTTGTAGCAAAAAAAGAAAAATTGGGTTCTTGTTTCAGAAATTAGAAAGAGAAACCATGAATATTATCTTCTAAGTGTTAATATATGATTCATGGATCATAATTCATAGTTATGGCATATAAAATAGTGTGTATATGAGTGTATATATAACAATTCTATTTCTTATAAAAATTTGTTCACTGATGTATTCCTGTAAAATGCTGTCTTCTCAAAAACACAATATTTACATGTAATTTAAATTCTAAGTAAAGTAACTGGTAAGTTTATATAATGAAGGAGTGCTAAAGTCATCCTAAAATATATATGCTAAAATGTACAATAAAATATATTTTGAATTAAATAATAAATGATTCAAATTATTTTAAAAGTTATTAAAAGAAACTCATACTGTATAGTATTAAAACTATTTTCCAGTTTATACTATTTAACTTAACAAATATTCTAGGTTATTCTATAAATAATTTAAATTATTCAGTACAGAGAAGTGTGTGGTAAGCATTCAATATGTGTTCTTGATGTGAAACAAACTTAAAATCTGGGATATTTTTATTGAAGAACAATAATAAAATTCCACTGTATCACAAGCAAAATTTCCAAACAGTAAAACTGTTACTAATTTTAGTTCTGATATAATGGCTTCAAACCCTCAGATAAAATAATTCTCATGGAAAACTAATTAACAGAGAAGTTCATGCCAAGGCTTTGGGGTTGGGAGAGGGAGGAAGGAGGAATAAAATCTGCTAAACCTTAGGAAAATCTTTTAAAGTAAGTTTATATTCATTTATCACCTATATTTTCATAAATGAAGTTGCAATACCTTAGTGGTTTTTCTTGCTCTGAAATGAGAGAGATCATAGAACTAGAGAAGAACCCTACCCAGTATAATCAGAAAGTTATTAAGAAAGTGATTCACTTTGCCATTCATCTCATTATTTGGTGACCATTACTGTTTACAGGTAATTACTGCTTGATCTTGTGTAGTCATACATTGTTGTAATGAAGTACAGTTTAACAAAATGACAAGTATTTTTTTTCTCATCTGGCATAAAAAATTGGTATTAGATATATCTATCTGAATTTAGGAGAGAAAAAAAGATCATAAAGTGTTGTGCACAAGGATTATATGAAGTGTTAACTACCATGAGATATGAAAAAATATTGTTATGCCTCTCTATGTTGGAAACCAGGACTTTGGGTAGGGATTTAGCTGTTTCATGTTGCACTTCATAAAAGCTTGCTTTTTAAAAAAAATTTTTTTGTATTTATTTTTCTTACAATGGTTGCTTCCTTTTTAGGTGTAGTCCCCATAGAATTTCCACCACCATTCACCTGTGCACCACCACCATAGTCCCTTGGGCTCTTCCCGTCCCTGCCTTGATCCCAATCTCTCCCTCTTCCCTACAATGTCTCTGATTTGTATGAGGCAAATTGTTAGGTCATATGGATCACTCAAATAAAATTTAATATTCAAACAGATTTAAATAAAAAAAACAATAGATTCAAGTAAAGTTGCACTTTTAACAATAATGGAAGAGGGAAAAGGTGTCTAATGATTCTTCAAATTGTGTCCTTATGAAAAATGAATGACTTATCTATAAATAGTACATAAAGCAATGAATAAAAATGAATGTACTAATTTTAGTACATTTCAGTACAATATGTTAGTCTGTGAATTTTGTAGAAGATGAATTCATAGGTAATTATCAGAACAGCAATATAAGTCCCAAAGTCTAAATTCAATAGCAGTTGTACATGTATTAGTTCAGCAAGCAATACTGGATTTTCACAAACATGCTGACTTATGATGACCAAAATGAGAAATGAATAACCAGCAATGGAGCCTGGATAGCAATAAGTGGAAGTTGGCAGATGGTGTTGACTATCACACTGGCAGTGGAATAGCAGAACAGACAGCCATGCTTACAATGATGACAGATTGACTATGTAGAAAAGCTTGAATGCACGTGTGGTGTTTTCTCTAGTGTTTCAATTGGAGACATAAAAGTTCATATTAAGCTCTATATCAGTTAGAAATGATAAGTCAAATTCAACTTAGTGTGGGCTTGGAGTAGTTGTTCTTTTTTATTTTTTATACGTATATATTTGTGAAGCAGCAATTTGTATACTGACTAATAGAAAATTAGCTATTTTTCTATCATTAACAAATACTAATGATTTCAGAGGTTGTCTTTAAATTTAAACTCAGTGACTTTAACTTTATCTGATAAACTTACTTATGATAATACATGACATTTAATTATTTCCAAAAAAATATAGCTGCTAAGTTGAGCTTAGTATTATTCATTTCTACCTTACTCCAAAAGGTTGCATTAAAATCATCAAAACAGGGGCCTCCCTGGTGGCGCCGTGGGTTAAGCAACGCACTATGAAGCAAAATGCAGCCACTGCAGCATGAGTTCGATCCCTGCTGCCAGCCAGAGAGGGGACCCACATGACCTGGCAGACTTCTCCTGCTGTGCCCGCTGCTCCCCTCAGCAGTGTACTTCTGTTGATCTGCCTGTACTGCTCCCTGCTCTCTGTGGTGAATCCTCTCACCCCCCACACCTCTGGCCTGTACCCCAGTGCTTGTATGCATAAATAAATAAATCTTTAAAAAAATCATCAAAACAATAGCTATCTATACGCTATAATGACATATAAACTTATCTATAAATAGTACATAAAGCAAAGGCAAAGTTAGAAATGTAGATTCCCTCAATAAGTATACAACAGGGTGTTTAAATTAAATGATCAATGACAAGGTAAAATAAGAATAAGAGCAAATACCCATGCAAAGAACACAATAATATAATTTGAAGATTTTTATTTAGAGATGAGAATATTATATCTCTTACATTTTTTAGGTATTGTTTCAAAAGCATTGTTCACCTAATTATATAAGAAATTACTGGCATTTTCATTTATTGTATAAGGTCTCTTCTGATTTCTGCAGATAAACTGCAAATGAATAAGGAAAAAAAACTTCAAATGTGATTAAAAAGTAATTGAGACTATCAATATTATAAAAATTTTTAGTGGAAAGTGTATAAGCTTGTCTAGTTCAAAAGCATTTCCCTTTTTCAAGATAGCAATTGTGAAATGTAGTCTCAACAATATATAAGTTCACTAACTCATTTGACTAATGTGTTGTTTAATGCTTTTCTTGATCCCATATACTGAATTATGTGTACATAGATGTGGCCAAATCTACAAAGTCAATTCAGAGATACAATAAGTGCTCAGCATTGGGATATAAACTCCTCCCTCTGGTCTGGGTCTTTTTATAGGCAAACTGTAGAGAACATCCAATATACTTGAATTAACTATGAAATAACCGTCCTTTTCATTAGTTTAATCAGAGACAGTTAAAAAAAACAAATAAAAGTATTACTGTTATTATTCTTGTTATAGAACAAGAATAAGAAGCAAAGTAATATGCACTGTTTACTATTTACTAATGGAAAGTAAAATTATTACCAAATATTATCATGGTATTGTCACCCCCACAGTTTCAAAAAGAAATGAGTTTTTGCAAACAGTTTCTAATTTTGAATCCAGCTGTCTAATTGTTTTCATGTCTGTTACAGTTTCCAAAATATACTCATCAGTGTCACTCCTACTAACTAGGTCATAATTGAGTCAACAGTCACATCTGTTTTACTTAATTTCAAACTAATATCAGGTATCACTTTTCAGTGTATTTGCACATATCTTGTATATATGTAATAAAAGATTGACACCACAGAATTCATTAAGGAAGAGTGACAGCGAGCTATAGAACTATTGGTTATATGAAATCCTACAAGATGTGCTAAAGAAGGTCAAACAAGAAATGTTCTTTTGATCATTAGGACTTTAAAGTAGCAGTGAGATCAAGGGTATATCCTCAAAACAAGTAGCTAAATTCTGAAAGTAACAGAAATCAATGCCTATAAGGAAATAAATTAACCCCAGAATTGACTATTCCATTAGTTCTGAAATCACAAGTAATATATATCTTCTTTAAATAAGAAAGAGCCTTTTTAAAGAGAGGAAATGTAAAATAGAATGAAAAAGCAGTAATGCTTCATCAGATATTTTAGTAAATTTATTTTCTGCTCTGAATAAAAGTAAAATGTAATAGTAAATGTGAAATATATAACCACATTTTGAAAAAATAATCAGACTAAATTTGGTTCCTCCCTGGAATTATGAGGATAAATTTAGAACTGTTTTATTTTAACAACATATTTGATTCAGAATATTTAAAAGTCAAAGCAAAATTGCCAGGGGAATAAGGACCAAGGTGACCTCTGCTCAATGAATAATAAACCAGATGCCTAATGTTCAGGTAGGACCCATGAGGTGCAGAATGACAAGGAAACATGTCAGTTTACCTAAGAGCATGAAAATATTGCATTATTCTAACAACTACAGCCATGTAAACTTAGATCTAGAAAAAAAAATGATTGGATTGCTTTGGAAGAGGTGTCAATATTGTAAATTTGGAGTTACCAGGAATCTTGTTTTTGACTATCTAGGAGAGGCAATCTGTTCTAACTGGAAACAAAATCACAGAAGAATGAAGGCCGACAATCAAACATTTTTAAGGCACATACTTATATTTGTTTGCATTTACTCCTGGAGCCTGACTTCTTTTTTTTTTTTTTTTAAGATTTATTTATTTATGCATACAAGCACTGGGGTACATGGAGCCTGACTTCTTTTCTCCCCTACTGGGAGGTTTAGTTATTGACTCTTCTACAGTGACCTATCATGTGCACTAATCCTTAGGACATATTTATGAAGAAAAAAAAGCATAATAAAACAGTGTCTGCTAAATAGAGGAGAAAATGAAATAGACCAAAACATTAGAAACAAAGAAAGAAACAAGCAAAAGGAGGTATATATATTAAAAACTGATTTTGAAGGTACAATCAAAATAAATCATGATCAAGTAAATATTGTAGCAGAAGTTAAGTCTTTTTATGGTGAACATTTGCATGGTGAACAAAAGAATGAGATAAAATATTTTTATTTCATTTTAGAAAGTGCTTGAAGTGTATGGTAGTGGTGCATGGGTGAATTGGTGGTGGGAATTTCATGGAGAAATCATACATTATACAAATATGAAGGACAAAATTTGCTTGAAGTGGCTAAATACAAGTATACTACAACAAGATGAAATTAGATTTGAAAAATGAGTATGAAAAAGAGAAATATGCATAATGTGATAAAATTAAGTCAGAGAAAATATAGATACAATGTGATGTCCAAATTCTTTCGTATTAATCAAAAGTGATCAAAGTTACACATGTATTAGCATAAGCAAATCAGTTGATTAATTGCTTTTAAAGAATGGAGGATGGAGTTTGGGAGACAGAGCATAGAATCTTATTAAATTTTCTGAGAAATTATTTAAATTGACTAAGGAGCTTACAAATCATGGGGGAATAGAGAGGAATTTTAGAAGAGACTTGCTAAGACTTTTTAAACCCTTTGGATATGTAAGGTTACTGTGATACTTATCAACATGTGACCTATTATTTAATATATGATCACTTGTATTAGAGACAAAGATGGGTAAATTTGGTAACACATGACCCCATAATCTTTAAGTGCTAGATAACCTAAGTAGACACCCAAAGAGAATATGAAAAAAATAGTTGGATTACTAAGCCTATTGATCACTTCCAGAACTTTTCAATAAGCTTAAAAATGCTTTAAAGCTACAAAATAAGTCACTGGAGAACTGTTTCTGTGTTATCTATTTTTCTACAATCCATACTTATGGATGGTTTGAAACTTCTAATTCTTTTTAAAATAAGTGCACGCAGGGACAGAGAAGTTGGCATGTGTCCCTTGAAGTAATTTGGAGGACATAAAGAAACCTAAAGAGAAGAATTCCTGGCAAGAGTCATGTCTACTGAGTAACTGAGCAATGACAGGCTGGATTTGATAGGTTTGAGGTCCTGTTAAATTTTTATGGATTTTAGAATTCAAATGGATTTCCTGTGTTCCAAGTGTTTTTTTAAATGGCTTGGTTTTGAATGAAGTGAACATGATAGGATCCAAACATTTATTATTTGATATCTATCTTTGTACTTGTTTGTTTCTTCTAATGACTTGATTTTTTTTTTCTCTAACAGTTGTCACATATTCTATAGACACAATGATAAAGAATTACATTTACATGAAATCTTTTAATATTTATTCTAAGTTTGACTTTGAAAAGATGTTAAAACTGCTTCTGATATAATTTTTCCTTTCTTAACCCAAGTCTGAGTCAGAGTGGAAAACTTTGGTGCAATGGCAGGTGGAGGAATAATAAGAACAAGTGAAGATAGTTTTAGATTGTTTTCTAAAACATTTTTAGTTCCTTGATTCTTTTTTTTTTTATTATTGTATATTATGTGAATGGATGAAAGAGCAATGGGTGTGTGAATTGCTGGAGTATTTGGGCACCTGATAGAAGGTAAATACACACATGTCCCTTAACGATTGGAAGCATGAACATTTTGTGTCATGTTATCATCCAAAGTTCTCCAAGAGATGCTCTATTTTTCACATGTCAAAAGCAAGTGTGAGATTTAGAAGTTATCTCTAATTTGGAGATGTGAAGAAAACTAGAGGTTACAGCAGTTAGAAGTTCAGGTCAGTGACAGAAGCATAAATAAAGAATGTCATGCAGGCAATAATTAGTGAATGAAACAGAGAAAAAATAATCAAACAATCTTGGTAATCTGTAGAGACAAATCTGAGAAAAAACATCTGCCCCTTTCCAAAAAATCCTTTGGAGAAAGGGGGGCAAAAAAAAAAATAGAGTCCCTCAGATGAGATTCTGTAGACAAGAGAACTTCTAACTGCTGATGGTGCAAGAGTTTAATCCTGATCTAGTTCTTATAAGAGTTGTGTTAATAATTTCCATAATTAATGATTTACTAATTAAGGGCCTCTTTGGTGTCACAAGGGTTAAGTATCAGCAATATGAAGCTATTGGCAGCCAATGCAGCCTGCGTTAGATCCCGGGCCAGGGAGGTGACCCACATGGTACAGAAGACCTTGCCTGTGTCACCTGCTGCTCCTTTCAGCAGTGTATTTCAGCCCATCCACCTGTTCTGCTCCCCACTCTGATTCTGGTGACTTCTCTCACCGCACCACACCTCTGGCCTGTATCCTAGTTCTTGTATGATGCATAAATAAATAAATGTTTTTTAAAAAGTACTTCCATGTCTTCCATTTTTAAAAAAAGTACCTCCATTTGTAAAAAAGTACTTCCATTACTTCCTGTAATACTAGGGATTCCCATTGTCCTGACCCCTCCCCTTTCTCATGCCACTATCCTTCCCCAAAGTAAGACAGCAACTTTAGCACAAAGCCTCCATGGGTAAATCCTCTTCAGTTGTGTTTAGGGGAAGGATAATCCCAACCTGTTTACATTGTTATTGGTGGAGTTGGAAAATGCAAATTAAAACGACAATGAGATATCATCTCACACCTGTGAGAATGACTTACATCAAAGAGACTAGTTATAACAAGTGTTGGCAAGAGTTTGAACAAAAAGGAGCCCTCAGACACTCTTGGTAGGAATGTAAACTGGCATAACCATTTAAGAAAATAGTATGTAGTTTCCTCAAAAAGCTGAAAAGAGAATTGCCTTATGATCCAGTAATCCCCTTCTATGTATCTATTCAAATAACATGAAAATATTAACTTGAACAAATATATGTACCACACCACAATGATTTTTACAGCATTGTTTTCAATAGGTTGATAATGATAAAGAAAATGTGTCATGTATGCACAATGGAATACTATTCAGCTACAACAAAGATTAAATTTTGCTATTTGCAGTAAAATGGAAGGAACCTAATGAAATTATGTAAAATGTAATGTCAGAAGGAGGCAGGCAAATGTTAGATGATTTCATCTATAAGCACTAAGGAAATAGGGCAGATAACAGACAAAACAAAATAAAATAGATCATTCTATGCTATTTTTATGGAAGACTAAATTTTTCTTCCTTATTATAATGTTTCTAATTTACTATATAATACTATGTCCCCAGATCATTGTGTAGTTAAGATTTAATCTAATAAACTGTCAGTGAAATTTTTTTAATCTTTCTTTAAATAAGTAGCCATTTATCAGTTCTAAAAAGGATTAAAATTATTATATTGACCATTATAAAATGTAACTATATTTTGAGTTTTCCAAACTGTTTGGGGCAGTATATTGAATTATAATAATATATTTAACAATACTTATATTATTCTATCTTTTAAAAATTTTGCACCATGTTGTGCTGCATATTATTTACACAACAGAATTAAAATTGATAATGCACTTGTTTTATTTCAACCAAATCTTTTAAATGAAAATAATGCATAGTAAAAATATTATGTAAAGTAATTCCTCTAAAATTGCTCATTATTTCCTTTATCATATTACATGCATCAGAAGTCCTAATCATTATCTCGATTTTCATTACAGAAATATATTCAGTTTATACCTTGGCATTATTCTGATTACACAAAGTCCTATTAAAGTTAGTAATGAGAAAAATTGAAAAGGCACAACTATTCAAACTGGATGCATGTGGTAGCTTCCTTAATGGAAATGCATTCTAAGTATGTATCGGTGGCCTGGGAGGTTTGTAAAAGTCCTTAACAAGCCATTCTGACTTGGGCAGCTAGTATTTTACATTTGTTTGGTATGAGAGAGTGGGTGATTTTTTAAAATAAAATTAGAATATCTGTATACACTTGTAGTAGATAATAAAAGACGTTAAAATGTTACATATATGTTAATTTCTTTCATTCTTCTTGAAAATTTTAAATCTACAGCCAAATAGGTACTACAGATGGGCAGATTTAGTAATCATTTATACTGTACAGAACTGTTCTATAGCTTTCTGAGAAATCCAGAAACTTCTGAGTAAATGGGTGTTCATTTAAATGTTAAAGCTACTGGAAATCTAAAGTACTCTAGGGAATTGCATTCTCATCTTTAGCTGGTTGTAGTGATGGAGCATATGAGTACCTATCAATTCTATGTCACTTCAGAGGGCTGTGAAGTGCCCATCACAATCTGATTTCAGTTGCAAACTTTAAATAAATGTTATATAGAGACAATCACAAACCCAGTGGCAATCAAAAAGAACTCTCTTGTTAAATATGCTTTGCTTTAAGAACAAATACAAGTCCAAGTAGACAAGCAAATAGAAGTAGCTATACCTCAAACTTCATTTCTTCTATCTCCAATTTACTATTTCATTGCTGAAATGACATATTATAGTTAGTGAAAAATGGGACTACTGAACAATGTTTTTAAAAGAAACCATTTAACCAGTTGTGAATTAATGACAATTTGTTCCTATGCCTAAAAATGATAATGCTTCTAACTCTTGTAAGACAGGGATTTTCAGAGAGGAGAGTCAAAGCAGCATTTTTCTTTAAAACCAGAAAAATTGGGCAAATGATTGAGATAGAGATAAGGAAATAGACAAAACATATAGAATGACAAATGGTGGATGAAACAATCTGATGGTTTAAAATTTTCTTCAAATGTTACATCAGCCCTGTATATAATATGTGAATGTGTGTGTAATTAACATATAATGAAACTTAATAAATTAATACTTATAAATGAATATATACATTCATATTTTGATACATATTAATGCCATCCCATTATTTGTCATGTCAAATGAAAAGAGAAATTTAAAATAAGGGGGGTTTAGTGCTTTACATAATTATGTTTAAGATAAACAATAATTTCATATGTCTATAAAGTAACAGATCTAGCTCTTTTAATTTTGTATTCAGAAGTTATGATCCTAGACCTCAATCACATATCTTATAACAATTTTTTGTTTAGTATTTATTATATTTCAGAGGAAATGTGCTTTTTCTTGTGCAATGAGGTGACACTGGTAAAATGCACACCAAGATTATTGATTAAGCCATCCCACTCTTATTATCTAATAACTTATATATAAATGTTAATAAGCTACAGTATGTATATTTGGAAATTCATAATAATTTCATTTTTCATCTTTTTTATTGGGATAATATTGGTTTATAGCACTATATGCCTCTAAATGAGGCATTCTCAGATGGATTCAAAACCACTTAGTGATACTTAACTTTGATAAAAATGAAAATGAGAGTTTTGTGGGGGAAAAATAGCTTTGAAAGGGTACACTTGGGCCTCCCTGGTGGTGCAATGGGTTAAGCAGCACACTAAGAAGCAGACCGCAGCCACTGTATCACGAGTTCGATCCCAGCCAACAGTCAAGGAGGTGACCCACAAGGCGTGGCAGACCTCTCCTGCCTTGCCCGCTGCTCCCCTCAGCAGTGTATTTCAGTCAATCTGCCTGTTCTGTTCCCCACTCTGTCTCTGGTGAATTCTCCCACCCCCAGCATCTCTGGCCTATATCCCAGTTCTTGTATGCATAAATAAATAAATCTTTAAAAAAAAAGTGTACACTTGATTTGGCCACTTAGCGAATGACATTGCAAGTTGAATCATATGTAGGAAAACATACTGGGTTATCAGGCAATGTAAGACCCTGACTTTATACTAACAGGAGTAAGGGCTAAGTGCTAGTACCTGGAGTTGGTACTCCATTCTGGTTTGATGAGGAAAGAAAAGGTGTAAGTCTGTTAAACTGATAGAAGGGTGACTAAAGTTTGGAGCATGACTTCTAATAAAGTGAAGAGAGATGGATTAATATTAAATGAATAATAATCGAATGATAAATGTTATCCTAAGTTGCCATGATTACGAATGAAAAAAAATGAGACTGTGAGAAAGATTTTCAGGTAAACGAAATATCTAAAATATAACATTTTCTTAAGGTTTGCCATCACTAAGATAAAATGAAAATTCAGCTATGCCTTAGACAAACTAAAGTAATTCTTAGGGCATGCTCTCAAGGATTTTGAGGTCTTTCAAACTAAGAGAAGTGAGAAATCCAAATATCATAACAACTTAGTGTAAGCATGCCTCCATGTAATAGATTTGTCTTTTTCACCTACTTCAAACTTCACACCTCATTTCACACTACCCAAAGTACTTGGAATAACATTCTGATTAATGTGCACTCTTTTCCCTCTGTCTGAAGTCATTTTTTTCTTTTTTTCCCCACCCTTTCTCAAGCCCATCTGTTTAGTAACAAACACACCTGATGTAACTGTTCCTTTGTCTGTTTTGTTATTTTTTTTTTAAACTAAGAAGTTTCTGTAACTGCTTATAATAAAACTCTCTCACAGAAACTGTCAAATCATTTGGGTGAGAATGTTAATTGTTTGACTGTTTTCCTTCCTCCATATTTCCATAAGAAAACCTGACACTCATAAACGATGTTACAAGTAACATAATTGAGGATATTAAGCAAAAGATATATCCTCTCAACTAGTACATGTGCATAGAAATCTGAGTCATTTTTTTAAAATTTTTAGTTAAGTGCCAAAAAATATGTAACAGCATGGATCATATATTTAATATTGGTTTTACATAGCTCACCTAAAACATAAAGACTTTAAAAATATTTTAGAGGGTAAATTTAAAATCAATACAGTGAATGTTGTTGAGATGTATTTCGTGTTATAAATGCCAACAGTATTTAATTAAAATATATCAACTTCATTTAACATTTTTTCTGTTAAAATTATAAAAAAACCATCATTTTGAAAATTGTCATTTTTTTCCTCTCAACTCATTTGAAAAAATTTAAAGTAGGAACTCTACCCTCCTGAACACATCTACACACTCTTGATTGAATACAGAATAAAACAGGTGCCATCCTTTCATTTTTAAAATAATAAAATTACCTGGGTTATTTATTGTTGAGACATACTAGTTTAGAAGAATTCTTGGTAATAACTTTGTGAATGACTATACAGTTCTGTTGATTTATGTTTATTATATAGTAGAAGTCACAAGTAGACACTTGACATTTCTTACAACTGTTTAGAATAAGATGTTTGCTTTCTTAAGCCCCGTACACTGCATTAACAGGGTGACTAGATGTAAAACATGTTTATTAATTTCCAATAAATAGAAAACATAAAATAAAATCACTTTTTACAGTTTTTATATGAAATTTTTCCTAATAATTTTTCAATTCATAAAGATATTATTCCTTCTCACTTTGTAATTCAAATAGACCTCTGTGATTCTATGATAGCACTTATTCTATTTTTTGTATTGAATTATGTGGGTATTTTATTATATTTTGAAGTATAGTTTAATAATTTAGAGGTAAGGAATAAATTTGTTTTCTTCATCTATAACACATACTAAACTATTTTTGTGTATCAATATTTATTTCTTAAAATACTTAATATAATAAACATTCAAATTTTAAAAATATAGCATGTAGAGTTAATAATTTAATTTTAGCATTTTATGCTAAAGATTTTTCTTTCAGATAGCAGTTGTAATAGTACAGTATATTACTTTTCAAAGGCAAGAGGTATAGATTTCCCCACATAGTAAGAATAAAATAGTATCTTCTGTTAAGGTATATACCATCTTTATGAATTAAATACATAGGAATTATATTTTTGTTATAAACATTGTCTAGTCAACTATCCAACTCAGCTATTTAGGAATTGCTCCACTAAAACAAGCATTTCACATCTCCTAGGTCAAAGTTACCATTTAGATAAACACGCATTTAGCTTCTAACAAAATTCTGAAGCCCTCCTGGTGAGTAGCATTAGATAAAAACTTTTAAGTGAAAAGAAAGCTATAGAAATTGTCCTTAGTCTATAATATGAGAGTTCAAAAGGAAAGAACTTTTCACCAAGAATAAATAATGCAGTGCATTAGATGTTGTCAGAGGTTGTGCTGGGGATTTGTAAGAGCAAGTACACAGAATCTCACAATAATTAGTGATTAATTCCAAGGCAATTTAGATCAGCAGTGACTAAATCACACTAACATTGTATCAACTAAGTGAGCTGCAAGAAAAACCACCCTTAGTTTGTCTGTTGAAAAATGATTTCTGCTTAAAAATCAAATATATGCAAGTCTTTATAATGGTGAAACAGGAATGAAGGACTCTCCCATTTCTTTTACTTACCTTTGAGGTTTAACAACCATGTTTTCCTCCATTCCAAGTTAAAAAAAATTCCTAAAATAGTATTGAAATTGCTAACCACCATGTGCTAGCAAAGCAAGCTTGTGCCAACCTGACTCTCCCAAATTTTCAGATGCCTTCATCTCTCCCTCTATCTCTGGATAAATGTCCTTGCCCTCTGCCAAAGAGGATAACAGTGGTCTTTCAGACACGAGTCTACTGTCCTCCTCATTTGGTTCTCAAATGATAAACTACTTCCCTTCTCATCAAACTGCGTTTCTTTTTTTTTTTTTTTCTTTAAAGATTTATTTATTTATGCATACAAGAACTGGGGTACAGGCCAGAGATGTGGGGGGTGAGAGGATTCACCACAGATAGAGCAGGGAGCAGAACAAGCAGATCAACAGAAGTACACTGCTGAGGGGAGCAGCGGGTGAGGCAGGAGAGGTCTGCTGCGCCATGTGGGTCCCCTCCTTGGCCGGCAGCAGGGGTCGAACTCGTGCTGCAGTGGCTGCATTTGCTTCATAGTGCGTTGCTTAACCCACTGCACCACCAGGGAGGCCCCAAACTGCGTTTCTTTTTATTGGCTAGGGGAAACTGAGGCCAGCATTTGGTGTCAATAGTTGTTGCCTGAAAAAGAAGTCAAAAGAGACTTGCTTATGTTTTCCTGCTAAGAGGACAATGACGATCACAAGGTTAATGGTTCAAAGTGCAAACTAAGCTAAAAATTCAATTAAGAAAAACTAACACCAAGGCAAAGTAGAGCTTACAACTTACTCAAGTTCTCAGTTGAGCAGAAGAATTAATAACCATGTAATATACAGACTGTATTTGACTCAAATAGAGGAACTGAAAATTGATCATCTGTATTTCATCATATGAATTCAAAACAACTAAGAAGAAACCCTTCAAGCTTATAGCCAATCTTTGTATTTCAAAAATGGTCACATATATGCAATTCCATATGGCTCAGTTTTAATATATACAACTTTACAGGAGTTCAGTTGCAGACCTCAAAGATGAAGAACATATGCCATTACAAAGTATGTATAATGATCTATGAAAGTGTTACTCAAAATAAATTACAGATAAATGCACAAATGAAGTACCATAAGTATGTGTTAGAGCTCTTCAATGAAGTAAAAGTTGAACAAAATAATCATAAGTCTTGTCAATAAAATGGTATATGTGACTGTTATCCTTGATAATAGTAGTTATTCTTTACTAACTCAATGTGATGATTTATAGGATATTCACTGTTCACCCTTAATTATAAAAATCTACATCATTTATTCACAAAGATCTTTTGCCAATTTTTTACAATGTTACCCTAATGTCTATGAATTTTCAATATTAGCATATCTTTTCTTGGAAGATTTATTGCTTGAGCAATTTATTCAGAATCTTTTACTTTTTCTAGCTTTTTGAAATGGTCACTAATGAAGCATAGTAACAAGTTCTATTAGCAAATCAAAGAAGAAGTAAAGAATAGATTTATAGAAGAACATAATTAGCTCTTTCAGTTTTAGGAACTCTGTATAGCATTTGGGTAATTTATTAGAAAGTAATAATTATTGGATGTCTAACATGTGGCTAGTTTGCAAGTTTTGAAGAGATAGGAGGGAAAGACACACAAAATTCAGGTCCTTATGAATTACACATAGTTAAAACAAGTGGTCAAATTTGTCATTGGTTACATTATTAAGATATCTATAGGCTCACTACTAAGAAGAAATGTAAAGTTCTCTTAAGATAAAATAAAAATTAATCATTTTACCTGTAGACAATTTGCTTAAATATATTAGCTCACAAATGTAAATCAGGGCTATAATTTCCGAAGTCAATATTGTTTAAGTTCAAAATATGACATTTTTATATGATTTGGGATTTATCACATCTGAGAAAAATATATATTGTGTAGGTAATTTGTAAATATGCATTTTCAAATTAAAACTTTCAATAAGATATTAAATCTACCACAAAATCAGATTTGTGCATAGCATGTTTACATATCTCTACCGTGAAATGCATCTTTAGCTCAAAAACTATATAAATCAAAGATTTCTATATCACCTCCAGATATAGACTTAGAAACTACTCTATATTATAGGTTATTAAATTGATATGAGATACCTGGCATACTTAGGTGATTTCTGGTTTTATTTAGGAAGGCATTTAGTGACTTTGCTTATTATTTTTTTTTCCCAGAATCATCTTTGTTATTCTAGTCATTATGTTTTAAGAGAAAAAATTAAATAATTTTCCTTTATGATTCAATGTACAGTCAATACACAATTTACTACTTAGAGAGGCAATGACCAAATCAATTTTATTGATTTAAAATATATAATTTGGAACCATTTAATTATTGCCATATATTATTGATTTACATAGATAAACATTAATAAATGTTAATAAACATGCAACTTGAAATTAACACATTTCTACTCATAAAATTTAAAGACACAAAGAAAAATAACATTTTTTTTAAAGATTTATTTATTCATATAAGAACTGGAGTACAGGCCAGAAGTGCAGGGGGTGAGAGGATCCACCAAAGAGTGGGGAGCAGAACAGGCAGAATGACTGAAATACACTGCTGAGGATAACAGCTGGCCAGGAAGGAGAGGTCTGCTGCACCACGTGGGTCACCTATCTGGCCTGCAGCAGGGATTGAACTAGTGCAGTAGTGGCTGCGTTTTGCTTCATAGTGTGTTTCTTAACCAAATGCACCACCAGGGGAGGGCCAAGACAAATAACTTGATAGACTTTTGCTTAATCCAACCAGGGATTTCAAGAAATTTGTGCAATAGTTGATTGATAAATAACTTCAGACATTTTTTTCTTTAAAAGAAGTTTCTGACAAATTATTTTTTTAACTTTTAAAGCTTATAAAGGAAGAAATCACAATGGAAATAATTACATAAATATTTTAATTAAATGTATTCTGTACAATAAATTCTTATTATTCATTAACTTAATAATTATTATTATATTTTCCTGATATAAAGAGATTGCAAAGAGTCATACAGCAAAGTTGTAGATATATGATAGTCTTTCAGCAGGTACTTTCAACCCCTCATCTACAGCATCGAGACATACACATAGAAAAAATTGGTAAATACTTGTTCACAAACTTTGTGTATCTTTTCTATTCCATCTATGCAAGAGCATTGGGGAAATAAAATGAATATACTTTTAGCTAGCTAATGATCTATGTTAAATTTGGTAATCAAAGGTAATACTTTAAAGTAAGTTATTATAGAGTTTGGATTTTCAAGTACATACATAAATACATTTTGTATATATAGTATATATACGATATTTTATTTTATTTTCATTCATTTATACATTTACTTAATTGGTAACTACTCTGTACCAGGCTTTCTGGAAGAAGTTGTTAATAAATAACTATAAATACAGGCAAAACAGTGGGCAAACAAATATCTGTTTGCATGCTAAAACTATAAAACAGGTGAATAAAGTGATATCTACTTATTCTCAGGAGTGCCTAGAAATGCTTTTCTAAAGCAAAGTCTGAACTAGGTCTTCTAGATTAATGTACTAAAGAAGTGTGAAGACAGAAAATCAACTTCCAGACAAATGTATATCATACAATTGTGTTGTTTTTCAAAATACTGACATGGATATATAAAAACATGATAATAGTAGTCAGGGAAGAAGTAATATCTCAGCAATGATCAGTAAATGCTTACCACTGCTTACCACTTATAGAGAATGAGTGAAAAAGATTCTAGTTTCTGAAGAAAAAGCACTGTCATGGGGACAGAATTACTTCTCAACAGTAGTTCATTTCTATTATCCAAAGGGCAGTGAATTGATAGAGTCTAATTTAAGTCTTGAGCATCTTCTTTTCACTTCTCTTTGCTGTTTATATTAATTCTCCCAGATTAAGTGCTGTTATTTTGGCTATCAGAAACAATTACATTGCCAGAGCAACATGAAAATATCCAGCTATCCATTATTTACAAAAAATTAATATAGTGAATAGGTATTCAGTGTCAAAGATGAAAATTTAGTAGTATGAGAAAACATACAGTATTCATATTTTCATTGAGAAAATTAAAATTATTCTATCTTCAAGGAAAGTATTTAAGAAACTTTTTTTCTTGTAGACTAATCCCATGGAATACAAATTAGAGTTAAAATGAGAAATGGTGCATAAAATGAACAGTAACATTTCTTCATGGCATTTAAGATTGGCGTGTGAGTTTTCACATTATGTTCTACATGTAATGCAATGTCATGTGGGGTGATATGACATCAAAAAGCCCCCAATCTCTAGTAATGAACCTTTCCCCCAATTTCATGCCCAAGACAAACTGGGCACACTTTGCGTTCTCAGAGACAAAAAAGGAGTGGTAATGCTTTGTTCTGATTCCAAAACTTTAATTTGTTCTGATTCCAAGAGACTGTGACCTTTTTCCTAAACAGCTAGATTTCAGTTTTGCTGAGATTCTAGGCTTTATATCCCACTATCAGCTGTAATGTTAACATCATTAAGTTTGTTTTTTTTTGTTCCCTCTAAATGTTTGTTTTTCATGATCTGAACTGCTTTGAAACAACGATTATTTTTAGTAATAATTCTCATTTTTAAACTTCAGCTGATCAGTGTATTTATTATGGTCATTCCACATAAATTATAGTCATATAAGTTGATAAAAATCAATAACATAAAATTTTCAAGACATTTCAAATGTGCTCTTTATTCTCCCATTTACACAAACATGCACATTATTACCAGTATAAAAATGCAATGGATAAAATCTGCTTCATATTCCATCATGTAATAGCCTAGTAAAGCTATGAATATTAGCTTAATTGGATATGAGACAAGAGATAGAAATTCAAGAATCACTTGTGGAGCTTGCTAAAATATGGAGGAGTATCTTTAATTTCTGAATTAGGTGAGTCCTGGAACCAGTGATGATATGATATAAATTGTGTGTGCCTACTCTGAAAGCTGACTCCTCCACTAAAGGAAAATCACACAAGATCATTCATCACTACACCTTTAATATTAAATTAAAGCATCAGGCAAATAGAGGTATATGACATACGATTGTAGTGCCTTAAGACATAGTACTCAAAGTAACTATCGTTTAATCTATTGACTTAGTTAAAATTATCAAATCTCTCAAAAGAATGAATTTTTGCCAAATGTTGATTATTTAGGAAAATAAACATTCTAACTTTATAGGTGCTGGGAAAAGAGGGACAAATGAAAACAAAGCTCAGTAAAACTAAGGAAATAATACAAGTTACAGCGGCAATAGAGGAAATAGACACCAAAAAGATGAGACAAAGGATCAGTGAACCAGATCTGTTTCTTTGAAAAGATAAACAAATTGATGAATCCTTATCTAGGCTTAATGAGAAGAAAAAGAGAGAAAACCCTAAAATTTGTATGGAAAAGCAAAAGACCCCAAATAGCCAAATCATGAGAGAAAAGAAAAACAAATGTATCATGTTCTCTGATTTCAAACTATATATTGATCAGCATGAAGGTAAGAAGTTTCAATAGTTTAGAGCAGGATGATCTAAATATACAAAGATTTAAGTGTTTTGGAAAGGAAATTTGTGGCCTATTGGGATGCCATAAATATCAAAGAAGTTTTTTAGCTAAAGAAGAGTAATGATTTATTTGTTAATGAAGATTTTAGACTGTAGTGATTAATTGTGCCTATGAAGTATAAAAAAATGAGAGAATAAATACCCCTTATAAGAGGAAGTTTCAGGCAGGATTTGCTACCCAATTTTGGACCCTGTATAATAGGCAATTATAAGTTCTTTTGTCAAAGAAAAAAAAAAAAGAAGAATGTGCTATTAGATATACTAAAATGCAAAACTTGTTTTCTTCTGCAGTCTTCTAGTTCATTGGACATGGTGAGTTTTTTAATTTTGTTAGGACATTTTTAAGTGAAGAAATATTAAGAATTTACATAATAATCACAAATTGTACTGTTCTTTATATTTTGTGTGTCAATTTACAATGCAAATATGATTATTTAATGTAATGCAGAATTGCTAAAATTAAGCAATTTTTATTTCATAGTTTACGCATGCCTATGTAATTTGTCCTAACCAAATAGTGAAAATACCACACAAAACTAACTCCAGCCTTTTTATTTTGTTCTTTGATATATAGTCCATAAGGGAGGACTAACAGAAAAAGGAAAAATAAATCATCCTTCTCTCCCTTTCCTTCTGTCTTCATTTTCAGTATTAATGGTTGAGTTACCGTTACAGGGAAATAACACAAGTATGGAAGGGTATTATAACATTAATTGATCATTTTTGCTTTGATTGCCACTGGTGTCTTTGAATGCCACTGTTTTGAATGCTATTGATTTCTTTTGCATTTAAAGTAAGTTATTTTTCTAATAGAAAGCACTGCCTCATGGACCTCTCAGGATCATTATTATCCCTGCTTACTCAATAAAGCATGAATAAGATAATCTGTGCTCATTTGAGTCTCATTAGGCTTCCATACAGGTTAAGTCCATTAGATTTAGGTGGTGTTGCGGAATCAGATACTCTATACACATATGGAGTGGCAAGGACACAATAAAAGACATCCAAGTTATAGGAATCCTCTCTGTGTACATATATATCCCACTGGAATTTATAAATTAATTTTCAAAATGTTAGTTTTAGAAATTCACTATGAGCTATGAATTGCCTTCTACTCCCAACTCCATCAGATTTAGATATAGAAGTCCTCTTTCTAGTCTCTCTCAAACAGAAGTCACACAATTCTCTGACATTTAAATATATACTTTAAACAAATGAAACAGTCTTCCAGACTGTTGTGATTCCACCCAAAGTCTGCTTTTCCAGACACTCCTTATACAAATCCGAATTACTTTGTAACTGTTTCTATATCTGGTATGATTCATACATATTTAATTCTCACCATATTAAGACCATTTATTTATTTTATCTTTTTAACTTGTCCCAAAACAGATCTGAGAGCACAGATTTCTAAACTTTAACATAATACACTTTTAAGGTTCTTACTCTTTGAAAGTAGAGCTTAAAAAATTTAGGGATGACTGAAATGTGTTAACATTGAAGAATAGTAATGACAGTCGAAATGTGGGAAAGAATGTCAGCATTTTCAGTTATTCAAGAAGGAATAAAATCAGGGAGAAAATTGTGACATGTTCCTTACAGAAGTAAAATTATATATAATTCCACATTCTTTCATAATATCTCAAACTCCACCTATTTATTCTGAAGGAAGCATTTATACTTAGCAATTAATTGGTTTATTCAAGCTAGCATTTCTCACTTCTTTTAAGAGATCAAGACCATATGCACTTGCTCTGAACGTAATTACATTGCATTCCACTTTATATTTCTTCAACGATTTTTGGTCTATATTCACAATAAAGAAAAATGAGGAAGCGATCAAATTCTCAAAGAATAATTGAGAAGTATTCATGTATATAAATGTCTATAGTCTCTGGTAGTGATTTCACTACTAAAATGAGACCAGTCAAACTCTGTTTTCAAATTCTAAACTTACAGTCTGATATAAATCTGCACACCCATAGCCTAAACCAGTTCTCTTCTATATCTTCTAATGATGAGGACAATTAGAATCATACACAAACCACGGTATGATTGGCTCTCTTTTTAAATTATATCATATAAATAGTTTTTTTTATTCCCATGTTATCTCTATGGTTGCTTAGTAAAAGTTGTTATTTTTAAAATCAGTGAGATAATTTCTTTTTCAGCATATGGTACTTTTTAGTAGTTTCCTTCCCTGAGGAAGAAAAAGAAATTATTCAGGCTAGTCTTTGATATGACTTGCAAATTTTCTAAAGTTGCTCACTCTAGTCATTATAGTTCTCTAACCTATGCCAACTTATTTGAAAGTTTTTACTTTCTATTACCTCTGGGACTTCAGTTGTATTTATTTAGGTAGTTTATAAGAATAACATAACAGATCGTATTGCTGTCCATTATCATTTTTATAAAGGAAAAGTTTCGGGACATGTGACATATTGCAATGTTATTGAACGCTAAAATGTGTGATAAGCAGCATTTCAGAGGTTATATTCTTTTAGTTTAATACCTAATGATTGAAACAAATTATATATACATTCTCTTTTATTAGTAATATGCTCAAAAGTCAAAGAAAGGATAATATCCTATAAATGATTTGGCTGCTTAAATTGCAAAAAATTCACATGTTTTCATAGAAGAACAATTAGGTTAGTTCAGAATATTACCTTTAGCATTTCTATAGGTTATAAAAGAAAGCTCAGAGTCAAAAACAAAATATTAAACAAAACGAATAAATAGAATCAAGTTAAGGCGCTTCTAAAGCCCTGAATCTTATTAAATCTTCTTAATATTTTTTTAAATTTCCTGGTAACTATGGGGACTGAAAACTAGAGAGCATTTAGTGGATCTTGAGGACATAAAATGCTAATATGGCATATAATACAATTATGAAGTAGTATTGTATTAATATATGACAAAATGAGCAATCTACTAAAAGCTGCATCTGAAATAGCAGGAATACATGTTGTTCTTTATTTCTACAGTTCATTTAGCCTATTTCCATGTCCCTAAATCGCTCATGACTCCTCTTTTAATACCTGGTGAATTTTAAACTTAATGTTTAAAAATGCAAATTCTACATACAATTTTGCCTGGGTCCTAGTCCCAACTCTATCATCTATTTGATGTATAATCTTGCACAACATTATTTATGAGTTATTTTTTAAAATATGTGAAACAGAAAAGGCATTAAATAAGTACATCTTTAAGGAAAGCTCATGGCATATTGAAAACATGTCTTTAAAATGAATATTTTTTAGTACTTGTTTTTTTCTTTTATCTTTCTGAGCAAAAATGATTATTTTTTGATCAAAAATATGCATCTAGGTACCCTGATCATCAACAATTTACTGATGACACAAACACATTCCCATTAATGATTTCACTAATTGCCCGCGGAATTTATAACATATTTGGTCAATCAGCCAATAAGAAATCAGTAAAATAAATTTTTAAGAAGAGTATTTATTATAGATAGAAAGTTACTTTTTCATTTTCCAATTTTATTTTTAGATGTATCCAATGACTAAACATCAACTTTCCAAGTATTTATTATGTTACTTCAGAATTTACATTTTGTTGACATAATTAATTACACTTTATCTTTTTGAAAGTTATTTTATCTGGGGTTTCTTCAGTTAAATCTTTAAATATACATAGCTAAAGCACCCCTTGATGTTTTCATTAACTCTTACAAAAGAGAACAAATACTAAATAAGAGCATGTAATATTAACAACAAAATTCCTCTAAGACTGTTGTCTTTTCTATCTTGGAAATTCTTATGACATTTTCCTACTTTTGTTTCAAAGTACAGATTAAGGTGCAATTCCACAAACTATTCTCACAAATCCATTTTATAAATGATAAATTCAAATAGTTATTCATAGGTAACATTTAAATATATGTGTATACATTAACTGTGTGTGCGTATAAACCAAAGCACTAATTATATAAAATATTTTCTCAATGGTCCCACACCTGGATCCATTGTTACAAAAATGTGGCAACAGTTATAAAAGATGAATCCTCTCAGTGGACAAAATATCACCAGAACAGATACAGGAACTTTCTCAGATTTGTTGGCTTGTGAAACAGTTTTTCAGTCATGTAGAACTGATTTGTATTGAATTCCATGGGCATTTGAACACATACTTGGTTTGAATCAGAGTATAGATAGGAAGTTATTTTTAAATTGCCTGAAATAAACTTGCAGAAAACAGCAAATGTTTTGTACAACTATGGCGAACTAAACAATACAAAGGATTTGCACACCATAAATCTTATGAAAAAAATATTCTAACCTAATATCGATGTAATTATCTTCCATAGGGAGTAAGGCTACAGACTACAATAGCTTTTTTCTTTACTTTTGTGCACATTAGAATATATATGATAAAAATAAAGTTACAGATTATAAGTAAATAAAAACTAAAACAGAAACTTTATTAAAAAAAAAAAAAGCGAACAAAGCCTCCTGAAATGCATTTATAGAAATAGTTTCAAACCAGTTGCTGTTGCTGTGGACAGATAAAAACGTTGTAAACCTATGATTTGTGGAATCATGTCTCTCTCCATGTTTTGGTTTTGCAATCAGATAAGTAAATTGTATTTCTATTTGTGTTATGTATATTCACACAAAATCACTTTATAGTGATTATTAAATAGGATTCATGAGTGGAATTCTTGAGGGCAACATGAATTATTCTTTTGGTCCATGACATTTTTATTCTCAGAATAATTCTCAAAATACTCCTTTTGTAGAATTTGATTTCTCTCTCTGATCATGCACAAAAGCTTTTAGGGAAATGTAAAATGCAAGAGAAACTTTACTAATAGCTGGAGTAAGGTGAATTATTTTAGTAACTTTTTTTGTAAAACTATTAAACAAAGGATTTGGAAACATTTTAAATTTCTATTGAAAAATAAAGATTTTCATAAAGCATTAGAATATTATACTTTTTCATACATAATTATAACTATATTATTGATTTCTCTTAAGATATTTTATATTCATAAATTGCTGCTGAAGTAGGCATTTTGATTCTCTAAAACAAATAGTGGCAATCTTTCTATGACCTTTCTTAACATAGTGAGAAATTTGTCACTGCATATAGACATTACACAAAATTTATATTTTTAGTTTCCTCTGTTATTATTCTAAGAAAAAAGGCAATGTTTTCAGGCAAACAAAAAGGACTATTGTGGAGATGGTGACTGTTCACTCAATGACAAATTATTATTGGTATTCAAGCAATTCTATCATAGCTTTAGTGTTCAAACTGAACTTCAATAGAAACATTGTCACTTCTCCTAAGTTCACATTACCAATTCTGTTAACTTTAAGAGAAGAGAAAAACTTCTCTTCAGCTCCTGAAGACTTAATTCCACTGTCTGATTGGAAAAAGTGAGCCTGAGTGTGCAACTTAAGTTGTGTGCAGTTCAAGTAATGAAAAGCCATGGGTCTGACACTAATCTTTTGAATTTATAGATTTCTTACTTGGCAACATACACGCTTTGGCTTACTTTGCTCTGGTTATAAAATAAGTTGCTACTCAAATCCTAGCAGGATTCTCTGGTCCATGAAAGTGTTTTATTGCTGAAACAAAAATGATTTCCTAACACTAAGTTTCATATTGCAGTTATTAAAACCAAATTATTTGGCCTCTACTTATAACTTCATAGTGATCCTTCTAACATATCATTTTTAATAATTTCTTCAATTATGTATATCTTAGAGGGATGGATATGACATTATTTGTTTATCTTCAACATCTTAGACAATGTGTGTGTAGATAAACATCATAAACCTTGTTGCATCAATGAGTTGAATTTAATATCTATGGACCTGTGGGCAATCAATAAAACACAGTGTATAGACAGAATGACATGGCTGGAGGTGGCTATCTGCCAAGTATTTTTATGTTTTCCTATATTAATGTACTTAATATGGTTTTTAAAGTCTTAAACATGGCCACAAAAATTAACTAGTAATTCAACGATCTCATATTATGAATCAAAACATGGATGTGGCTATCTCCTAAGAATAATACCCTTAATTTAAACTTAGAAACATTTAAAAACACATATATTTGAACTCCATATTCAAAAGATTGAATAAGTAATCTTTATTCTGTGTTAAGCTGAGCCTTGCTACCAATTCTTTGTCTACATGTCTATGCTTAAATTCACTATCAAACAAACAAGCAAATAATGCAAGCATTATATTAGATAAGATCTACAAAGCCCCTGGAATTGCCCTTTGTTTTCCAAAGAAAAAAGTAAGCTAGGTCAAAAGGCCAAGAAACTCATGGTTTTGACCCTGACAACATTAAGCTGTCAAGGAAATATATCAAAAATTCAAAGGTTTTTCTACTACTGAATTCCATGCCGATTCTTATTTTCTTATTTTCTATTTCTTAATCTGTGATCATGTCTGAGAGTGGTAGAGTTGTGGATTAAGATACAGGCTCATCTTGAAAATCTTGGAGACATCAACCTCTTGCCCTTAAGCAAAACAACTTCTGGTTCCTCTCTTTGGCATCTTAATATCCATCCTTTAACAAATCTGTATATAAGATGTGGATTTCATCTGGAAAATTGGTCTTTTGCTTAAATCCTCTTGTGGCACTTTAGAGCTAAATCCCAGTATTCCTGCCTAATTCTTGAGGAATTCACTAGACTGCTAGTCTATTACTCCATGAGACGTGGTCCTTGAATACTGGATATTGTGAATTATGGTATCTTGTGTTCTTGAAACTATTCAGAAAGCCATGTTTTATGGTTTTTATTTTATGTATTTATTTTTAAGTAGAAAATATCTTAGAAAATATATTTATGGATATCTGGGTTTTTTTTTCCTAGCTTTTGTAAAATCTTAAGAAAATTGGTACATTAAGATTTATTCATAAAGCCCATTAGATTGGAGAATATATTATTTTGAATTGAATTGAAAGAAGATCTGCCTTTAACTATGGCTTGATTACATGCGGATTGTCTTTATTTTTCCCAGTTTTAAACATGTCCTTTTATCTCAAGATCTCCCATGTACTTGGATTCAGTCTTCTCCACTCAAACTATCCTGTTCTTACTATGCTGGTTTTACTGTTTTGGCTTCTGATTTCATATGCTGCCCAAGGTTGCATATTAATGAATACACAGTTCCCCAATTACCATTTCCCAGTCATTTATACCCACTGAGGAAACTGAAAATTTTGTATTCTGCTCTTTTGAGTTATAGCCTTTGACTTTCTCTGCAATAAGGAAGACAACATAGATTCTTTTTCTTGTAGTTGTGGCTAATTTATTTTTGTTCTTTTTAATTTTTTTAATTAAGGTAACATTGGTTTACAACACTATACAAGATTCAGAAACACAGGATCCCATCTTTTCAGTTATAAGCTATCACACCACACCCACCACCAAGGCACCCAAAGTCGTCCACCACTGTCCATTATTTCAGAAGGGTTATGAGATATGTTTTATGCTTCCTATATTCAGAGCAGCAATGAAGAAACAAAATTGGAATCACAGTTTTTATATATAAGAAATGAAGAATTAGGAAGAGGGGTCTCCCTGATGGCACAAGGGCTTAAGCATCTCACTATGAAGCACTCATAGCCACTATACTACAGCACAAGTTCCATCCCTGTCCAGGTTGGTCACCCACATGAAGTAACAGACCTCTCTTGTCTCTCCCGCTGTTCCACTCAGTAGTGTATTTCAATCAATTTGCCTGATCTGTTCCCCACTCTGTCTCTGGCAAACCCTCTCACCCCTCATACCTCTTGCGTGTACCTCAGTTCTTTTACGCATAAGTATATAAATCTGTAAAAAGAAAGAATTAGGAAGAGGTCAACTACAGATGTAGATTAACAAGTCCATCATATTAAAGTTGAAATAACAATTTCCAAAAAGGTAATATTTTATAATCATTCTAGGCTACATTTACATGTAATCAGTTTTGTGGAAGGATATATTCTGTTCATTTAAGTTTAAAAATTTGGTAAACATTGATATATCAACCAAGTAAAATAGGAAAGTAGGTTTAAGTTGTTTTCAAACTTTATGAAATACGAAAAAAATAAAAAACAAAACTAATTTTGGTAATTATTTTAACTGTCATTGTATAGATCTAAAGTTTCTTTGAATTATAAAATTATATATTCCCTTAATTCTACATTGATATGATAAGTGAATTGGAAAGAAAATTCTTTCCATCCTGATTTTGCCACTCTAAATTTACATTTATTAATTTTTTTATTCGCATAATAAAAATTTGATGATAATCTAGTATATATTCTCCAGCAAGTTGTTAACATATCTAGGTATGTTTTCTCATCTTGTAAAGGTAAAACTTTTAATGTAACAGTTGATATGATTACATAATACATAAATCATGTGACAGCAACCATTATATTACCTGCCAAATAGTAATTTATTAATCTAATTTATTGAATTTTGATATAATATATAGTCATTATTTGACTTACTGCTTTCTATTCTTGTGCCAAATATCATGTTATCCCTTGTTCTTCCACTTCCTGTTTGTTAATCAACCAAATATAAAATTCTCAGGTGGCGCTGAGAGCATACAGCCTTTGCCAGAGGCTGAGAGGCTATTGATTTGATAGTTGTTGTTTTTGGATCAGTGTGAGTCTGGCACTTCTAAGGATTTTTTGCAGCCAGCCCATCTTGGCTCACTGGGCAGAATAAACTCCCAGGCTAATAAGAGAAACTTGCTCAGTAAAATAAATCACTTGAAATGACACATAAGCTAGAGTTCTTTTTCATTTTTCAGTCCCAATATGTGTTAATATTCTTCCCCCAAACAAATACTCTCTTGGGACCACAAATGACAGAAGGATCTTTAAAGGTAACAGTGGAAGAATAAACAAACACCCATTTTCTTAAGTAAGATTATAATGTCAAATAGAGGGTTTATAAAATCTTTTACAAAGGGGAAAGAAAGAAAAAAAGCATCAAATTTTAAGCCTAATGTTAACCTTTCTTATTAAATCAGATTATATGTCTATGACTATAGGAAAGAATAGGTATATATTCTGACAGATATTTGTTCTTAAAATATGTTCAATAATTTTCTTTAAAATAATAAACATTGATAAAGCCATAATTTTCCCCTATGGTATTAGTACTGGAGCACCATTTGCTTTAATTTACAGTCATTTCATATTTTTGCCTATTCTGAATGTGACTGGAGAAATAAATGCTTAGAGATGTATTTCTTTAAAAGTTTGCTTGATTTTTTTAACATGTTTGTTAATTACTTTACTGAAATTTCATTGGCATGTAAAATACTCATGTTTCTGAAAGGGTAGAAATTCTTTGTTAAAATAGTTTGGTGTGTGGGGCATCCCTGGTAGTGCAAGGGGTTAAGACACAGCACTATGAAGCTATCTTCAGCCACTGGCAGCATGAGTTCAATACCCGGCCAGGGAGCTTATCCACATGGCACAGCAGATCTCTCCTTTCTCACCTACTGTTCCCCTTAGCAGTGTATTTCAGTAGATCCACCTGTTCTGGTCCCCACTCTGTCACTGGTGTCTCCTTTCCCCCCTACCTCTCATTTCTGGCCTGTACCTCAGTTCTTGTATGCATAAATAAATCTTAAAAAAATAGTTTGGTGTGGTTTATATAGGCATTTAGCTTGATTCTAAAAGATCAAGAATTGTGAGAAAATACTTTACTGTCTGAAATTTAATTCCTGGAACGAACATGTTTAGAACATAGATTCATTATAATTCTGTTGAGCTAAGATACTTTATTATTTTTAAATTAGTGAATAAATGTCCTTTGAATTCTATCCATGTTTGTTATAATGTGAAAAGTTCACCATACTTGCACATTAACCAAATGAGTGTAGCAACTGTTTATGTGATTGCCACTAAAGTAAAAGTGTTCAATATTTGGAAACAAAAAATTCTCCCTCACAATAGCATGATGATTGTGCAAGCCAAACCCCCTAAACCTCACTTTTTTAAAATCTGAATAATTGCAGTGCTTATATCTTCTTCATCCTTTATCAGGGTTGTTATGGTTATTATCCTGGGTGGGATTTTGAGCCATGGCAATAAACAGTGACAAGAGAATAAGATGCCTAGCAAAAACTTTTGTAAAATCCTCTTTATACTTGTCTGACAGTTCATTTTATCTTTATTTTTTTTTAACTCCTTACCATTATCACTAACTTTTTTGTTGCAAACTCTCCAGATATATACATGTCTCTTAAACACTTCAGTGCAAAGTTGATGTAATGCTATACAGAAATAGATATAAAATACCGACTTTTCTATATAGGAAGATTACCTTAGTATAAGATTTTTAATATTGACATTAGTGGGTTTTTTAAATAACATATATCATACTTCACATAAGTCATTTTTCCATGGTGTTCTATCTTCCATGTTTTTGATGGTACTATACTAAAGTTTGTATTGTTTTATTGTTTGGGTATAGTGGCACTTATGTATATTATGGAGACAATACCAAAATACTGCTTTTTCAAGTAGAAGGAGCTCACAGCATACAATTTGTGGGTACATGTTAGTTTTTATGAGAATATTTTTGTAATTAATTTAAAACCTGAAAGTAGAATTAAAAGCATCAATAAAAGTCATTGCTGTGATGACAGAACACAGACTCACAAATAAGCACAATTGCAAGAACAGTCCATGTAGTGGTCTGAATAGATAGATTGTGAGGCCCTTTTATGAAATGGGAGACACCAGCCCTGTTAGGATAAGCTTGAGTTCAGACTTAGGTATAAACACAGTGTGTGAACTGTTTGTTACATCAAAAGATGATGTCAAGTACAATGAAAGAACTGAAAGCACAGAGACTGGCAGTAGTAGTATTATCTTCAGTTAGAAGGAGCCAAATGAAGCTAAGCTTCTGAATTAAATATCCCAGAGAAAGAGTATCAAGTGAGAAAAAAAGAAGCCCTGGGACCAAGTCCTTAGGTGACAATACTAAAACATATTAAAAACATGTGAGATGGGGATTACAATTGATGTCAAATATATATAAATAAAGTTAATTAAAAAATCATTAAAAAAATAAAAACATGTGACAATGGCCAGTTAAGGAGGTAGAACAAAATGACAAGAATAGCCAGGCAAAGATTGAGTGTTTTATGTTACAGTAGTTAGAAAAAAATATATCAAGAAGATATTATATACAAATGGTCAATTTACCTGTAGTGACTGCATCACTTGTATTTAATTCAAATACTAGAAACATTCTTTTGTTCAAATACTATGTGCCACAGTCTTATGAGATGCAAGAAGCATTTTAAATGAGTAAGCAGGGGAAACTCCTGGAACACCTCAGTGAGGAGTTCAGTAAATCCCCTGAAAAGCAATGATGAAAAGGACAGACTTGTCAACTACATTAATACTCTGACTATTGACCAAAGGCATGCAACAAATTGAGAGAAATGTTTATTGAAGGAGTCCTGAATCTCTGTAAGAATAGTGGTTTCTGTGGCATTTTAGTATGAGAAGAACCTCTCATGTCCTCTAGCAGAAGACAGGCAACAAAGACGAACAATGCTGTTCTCAAAAGACCTGACTTTTATTTGGTATGTCAGCTTGTAACAGTCCATGCCAGTACCTTCTATTGAAAATAATACAGCAACATGGATGGAAATAGAAGTGACATAAGCCAGAAAGAAAAGGAAAAATATATGATGGTTACACTTATTAGAAGAATATAGCGAAAACAAGTAAGAGACTAAGGAAAAAAAATTACAATAAATTAAAAATCAAAATCAACAGACAACGATAAATCTGAGACATTCCCTAGGAGATAGGAGAGAAGGAACAAAATGGGTGGGAAGAGCACAAGGGACTAAGGTGATGGTACAGGGGTGAACTGGTGATGGGAATTTCATGGGGATGAGAAATATACACTGTACAAAAATGAAAAATAATGTAATAGATATGTAATTAAAAATAATAATAACATGAATATAAACAAAAAAATGAAAAGAATACAGAAACAGTACTAGAAAAATAAACCATGTGGGGAGGTCAACATCACCCCTAAGGAAGGTACTGTCATGGTACAATCTAAAACAAACAATAGATCAGCATTAAATTTAACAAGAAAATCTAGGGAACCAGACAGACATACTGGGTGATTGTTGACCACATCACAAATTAATTTACACATTCAATAAATACAAACAAATCCCAGTAGAATAAATAGAATAAGATATACAAAGGGACACATATAAGATTTGAAATTCTAAAATCCAAAGACAAAATTCTGAATGCAGCAGCTATGTTACTTCTGCATGTCATTGGCTGATATATTCACAAGCAGAGTTTGGTTACTAAAGGTTTTTTGTTTTTTTTTTCCACTATGGAAAACCATTGCATACTCAAATAGTTTCAGAAATTAAGAGTCTTACTGTGCTAAGATAGTAAAAACTATCAGTAAATTATTTTTTGTAGAAGTTAACTCTAACATCTTCTACAAAAGGCACTCCCCAATTCTTCTACCATCTGCTTTGACTGATTAAACTGTTATTGACCTTTCTCACAGGAACTTTCCTTCTCAGTCTATGACTAACTATTTGGTATTTGAAGAAGCTGTAATTAGCTGTTAGAGACTGCTAAAATAGCTACTGGTGAATGGAGAAAGGAGAGCGTCTTTAACAAATGGTTCTGGCAAAACTGGGTGAAGTAATGAAGCTGGGTCATTCTCTAATTCCATACACAAAAATAAACTCAATAGGGTAAAGATCTAGATATAAGACCGGTGATAATAAAGTACATAGACTGGCCGTCTTGTCTTTGAAGACTCAGTCCCTACAACAAGGGAATTAAAAGCAAAGTAAGCAATTGAAACTACCTCAAATTAAAACAAAAACAAACAAACAAAAAAACTTTCACAAAACAAAAGAAAGAAATGATAGCTGATTAAAATGCATCTTAATTAATGGGGAGAATATATTCATATATAACACAACATACAAGGGGTTAGTATCCAAGGTGATCAAAGAATTCATTCAATTGAACAACAACAGAACCCAATCAGTAAATGGAGAGAAGGTCTAAACAGACAGCTCACCAAGGACGAGCTCCATATAGTCAATGCATGTGTGGAAAAGTGTCTTTGTTGCTTTCAATGAGGAAGATGCAGAGCAAAACCACAATGACGTGAATCTCACACCTATGAGAATGGTAAATATTAAAGAGATCCTCAACAAATACTGCAGATGTGAAGAAGAGGATCACTATTACAATGCTGGTAGGAATGTAAACTACTACAGCCATTTTGGAAAACAATCTGGATTTACCTGAAAACCTTAAAATGTGAATATGTCCTAGAAAGCTCTCTTTGGAGCATTTATCAAAAAAAAAAAAAAACAATGAAATTGACTCAAAAAATTATGTGTCCTACAATATGTACTGCAGCATTATTTACAATAACTGGGATATGGAAACATACTAAATGCCCACTGATAGGCCATTGGATTAAGAAAATGGGGTACATCCACACACTGCAATGTACACTTGTTCAGCCACAAGAAAAAATGAAATGTTGTCTTTTATAGCAAAGTGGGAGTTCAGGGGAATCATGTGCAGTAAAGCAAATCAGAATGACAAAGACAAATAATGGGCATTTACATAACAGATGATTCAACAAAGCAAAAGACTTATAAAACTGATAGACACCAATAAACAAATTGAGATTTCTGAGGTTAAGTGGAAAGAGGGAGGGAGGAAGTGTCAAACATATGGTAGTGTGGGAAAAAAAACAAAACAAAACAGTTTCCCACATGAGCTGGATTCAGGGAACTCTGACTCAGATGGATTAATGATTATATATATGTGAACATGTGTGGCCAGGTTGGTTAAAAAAGGCTGAAGGAAAGTGAGAAAAGACTGGTGATGGTGATGCTGGTTAGAGTCTAGTGGCAGGAAGGGCAGCTCAGGCGCAAGGTTCGGGATGGTTCTGGGCAGATGGGTCAAGGAAGGGAGTCTTGGAGCCCTCGGTGGCTTTTTCATGTTTTTATTAGTACAGGTGGCCAGGTACATAGCAGGCATGGGTGCTGGGGGCCGGGAGGCTGGCAGGCCTCCAGCCCTTGGCGCATCTCACCCTCTTGGCTGCTGTGCTGTTCTTTGCTGCTCTTTGGTCTGTTGGTCGGTACTGTCGGTCCTGTTGGTCCTGACATACTGATGACGCCGCCCATTTAAGCCCGTGTCCAACTCAGGTGCGCCCACTTGCTCATGCCCACCCTGGAATGCTCGCAGCACCGCAGGTGTCCATCATCACAGTGGTGGGAGGGTGGAAATACCTGGTTGTTCTTTGACCCTACAGAGTCCAAAAGACAAGGCTCCAGTAGGGAAGGGTTATAGGAAAGCTCCTTGCAGCACCCAAAATTGATGCTGCATGCACCAATTAATGTGTATTGCATCTACAGTGAGGGGCTGATGAAACCAGTTTGATTCTGGGTACACAGCCAAAGGGGAAAAAAAAAAAGAAACAATTCACTGAGTCTGATTTTTATAGTGCCTTTGAGGATGGCACCTTAGAATGAGGAATAAAGGATTATGTTAAAACAAACAAAAGAAACAAGCATGAGCACTAGTGAGTAGGTATTGTGGTTGAGAACAATAGTCAGTGCCTTGGTATTGTTGGCCTAGAAAGAACCCTGGAGTTCATCTGGTAGTCTATTCCAATTATTGAGGCTCGACTCATTTTGACACCCTGCTTTAGGTCAGGCAGGTCACTGTTTCCTCAAAAATGAATAAATAAAAAGAAAATAGATACTGGTGCAGGAGTATAGGGTAAATGGAAAAGTGATCAGGATTTTCTGCCCTCCCACCATTGGTGCTGACCATGGACACCTGCAGTCCTGCACGTGTGCCTAAGTGGGCATGCACAAGTGGGCGCTGAGACACGGGCATATAAGGATGACATCATGAGGACGCTAGCAGAGGAGAAGGACAGCGAACATAGAAAGAGAGAAAGAAAAGCAGCAGCAGCAGCCCAGAGAGTGAAGATTCACCAGGGGTTAGGAGGCCTGTCAGCCTCCCGCCCCCAGCCCCCACCCCACACCCTTTCCTGTAGTGTACCTGGTCACCTCTGATATAATGATGCAATAAAAGCCTGAAAAAGCCACTGAGAGCTCCATGACTCCTCCTTGACCTGTCTGCTCAGAATCATTGAGAACTTGCTCTGTACCCTTTTGCCACCACAAGGAGCAAATCTAAAGATCTAGAAACACTGATGGGTCTTGCTGCTTCAAAGAGCATGTGAAGAGAGATTCACCTGCGAAGCAAAGAGCACTTTCCAGAACCCCTGGAAGAATCAGTGGACCAATGCTTAGAACGTTGTCAGCATTTAAGTCCATGAGCTGCCATTGACTTGGATCTGGGTTTTAACATAAAAACTTGGTTTCAGAATGTATCCTCAGTGAAAAAAGTGATAGCTACCTGGCTTTCTACATTGTAGACGCTGAAGGTACATAGTGTTATTTTACTGTACTCGACTGCTTGAAGCACCACAAGCCCACACAGATAAGGGGGGAAAGATGTAGCTCTACCTTTCAGTGAGATAAATTAGTAGTCAAATTGCTTTTAGAAAGACTATACTCTGTTCTCTCACTTCAAACTATTCACTTTGCACCTACCCGTAGAATGCAAGTTTTTCCAAGCTATAGGTAAATGAGAGTTATCAGGGTTTTCCACCCTCCCTATAGCACCAATGATAGACCCCTGTGGTCCTATATGCATGCCTGATGGCGGCACCTGGTGGGTGTGGGCATGTGCAAGTGGGCGCACCTGGGCTGAGAGACTGGGTGTATAAGGGCAGCATTACAGGGATGCCGGCAGACATAGCAGCAGAAGTAGCAGTGGTGGAAGAAGAAGCAGCCCAAAGAGATTGAAGATTCTCCAGGGGCTAGGAGACCTGCCAGCTTTCTGGCCTCCCAGCCTCCCTCCCCTGCCGATTACCTGGTCGCCTCACTACAAATGAAGCAGAAAGATCAATAAAACCCTGAAAAAGCCACCAAGGGCTATAGGACCCCCCTCCCCCTTTACCCACATGCCTGAGTCATAAAGAACCTGCTTCATGTCCTCCTGCCCCTACACAAGCAACACCCAATACTCTAAGTTGAATTATGTTAGACTCAGGCTTAAGGTTGGGTCCAGAATCTTATGATCTAAACGAGGGCCTGATGTAGAAGATCCCTGAATTTGATTGCCCAAATATACTTCCCACGTAAGCATTTATAAATTAAAGATTAGCTGTTTAGATCCATTCTCCCGCTAAACAATGACAGAAAAGACATAGGATATGCATAATAGATAAGCACACACATAAAGGGGGAGTGGAAGACACAGCAAGTCATTAGTCAATAGCAATTCTAAAACCACCCAGAGGCAGGCACGCCAGTTTCTTGATTAGTCTGAACCATATCCCCTGAGATTGTTTTCAATGTGTCTGCTATTTGAGGGAAAAATGTCTTGCAAAAAACTGTAGGCCCATATTAAATTCCTTTTGTTTAGAAAAAGGGATTACTGATTTTTGTTTAGAAAGCAGATAAACTTAATTACATGTGAAACTGATTAGGCTGTTTTAATATGAGATTAAAAATAGTCATTTAAATGTATGTGTCCTATAATAATTTGGACAGTAATGTTGAAAACCCAGATTGTCCCAGTATCTTTAATTATTATCTGTAGAGTGTCGTTGATGCCAGAAAAGATCAAAAATATTTATGGAAACATAGACAACACAAAACTGATGTATTAATAACAGACTTTTGCCAAACCGGTGGAAGGTGGCTTATTAATGATATAAAATAAATTGTGTTTTCAAATGGTATTTATTTTTACTGAAACCAGGGTTCAAACTATTCAATTAAATGGAAAAAAATATAAATTTGCATTTAGAATAGGATCTTTTTAAAACACACACACACATATATATACTCTTTCAAAACTTCAAAAATTAACTTGAAATCACTGAAATTCACAGTAATTATTTGAGAACTATAAAATTATAGGTACTTAATTTCTTTGAAATAAAAAATAAATTAAAAATATGAATCCTCTGTTTTCTAACTTTACAAACTTTACAGACATTCATGGATACTAATACTAATACTAGAGACATTATATCCTTTTTAATTAATTGATGGTTTGGTAATAACTAGAAAACAATTTTACATGTCTGATTTCAAATTAGTCATTAGTCTTTTTTCTTCAGATAGATTTCTGGAATGCTGTAATGATGGATGATAACCAGGAGCAAATTTTTGGTCCTGTCTAAACCTCTCCTCCATCATTGCTTTCCTACCCTCCCTGCTACTCCTATATTAAATCACTGCATTATCTGGCTGGACAATAACCTTCAAAATTCCTTTCCACCTAGAATCTCAGAATGGAACCTTATTAGTAAATAGGGATTTTGCAGGTGTAATTATTGAACATGAGAACATAGTTCATTAGAATGTACCCTAAATCCAATGACTGTGTTTTTATAAGAAGGCAGGGTTTATGAAGACATACTCACAAAAAGAAGGCTATGTGATACTATAAGTCAAGGCAAGCACCTTTGGGACATATCAGCAGCTAAGACCATATAAGGAAAGAATCTCAGAATCTCCCCTTGAGCCTGTATAGGAAGCATGTAACTGCTGACACTTTGATTTCAAATATATATACTCTAGAACTGAAACTGTTGTTTTAAAGCACCCAGTTTCTGGCAACTTATTATAGCAACTCTAGAAAACTGATTGTCTTACAGAGAAAGGAACATAGTCTTAAAATAACCTGTGTTAAATAACAATATATAAGGCAACATAGACGATATAATAAACAACATATGTTTAAAATAATCCTCATATAATGCCCAAGAAAAATATAGATTTTGAAATATAAAAATATAGATTTTGAGATATGAAAATAAATGTCCCTATAAAAAAGAAAAACAATGTGATGTTTGATCAAAGAAAAAAATATTTAGGAAAGAATTCAGTTATATATTGCTATGGAAATGCTAGTTATATACAAGATTATGCATTTTAACTCCTTACTCCATCTACAATATAAATTATATGACTTAATTTTCCCCACCCACATTCTAAAACTATCATTAGCAGAGATATAAATTATTCCTTGTATTTTATATAATTCATTTCAATGAAGGATGAAAATTAAAAGTTTGAATGCATAAATCAAGGCAATGTAGAAAACATTCCACTGACTATATGAGAGTTCAGTATAATTTGTTTTTATCTATATTTTTTCTGGGAGTGCAGAATTAATTACTAAACTGAATAAATCCCAATTAATTTTGAATGAACATAATGTAAATAAGCACAATCATAATTTGGATACCAGTACTGCATTGCACAAAATTTATGTTTGTGTTCATTTATTTAATCACTTGTTCTTATTAGAACAGTGGGTTATTTTGAATCTAAATGATGTCTCCAACATGTTCTAAACATAAAATAAAACTAATAAATATTAAAAGAGTGCTGTGTCAAGATAACAAATTTGAAATAACAAATATGTATTGAGTTTTAATTTAATGTATGTAGCATCCCAGAACATGTAGTGACAAAAAATAAAACAGCGTGGTCAGCTTTATTTCCAGTAAAATGGAGTTGATAACTTCTCATGAGATTGTAAGAGGATTAAATGAAAGAAACAGGCAAGTCTGTCATTTGTTTACAGATTCACTCTTTTTATCTTCTTAGCTAATTAATTCAGAGTTTAAATCTCTTAAACCTTATACTCCATGTTCTTACCATATCCTGTTTCCACTTCCTATTTGTTTTCTTGTTTCACTATTCTTTCTCTTATTCTCCCACTTTCTTTCCTTGTCTGTAAACAAGAACTATTGCCATCTGTCCTGCCAATTTAACAGGGTTTCTGTGAAGGCAAAATAAGCGTCTTAATCTAATAGTGTTTTGTAAACTGTAAGCAGTTATTCACATATTACTGTATCATTTTGCACCAACTCTTCTTTCTTTTTCTCAACCATATCACTGACTTTTTTCAGTCCATTCTTTATCCTTTTATTTTATCATAGAAGATACCTTAGACTGAAGATTAATCTCAGTTGTCTTTCTAATTCTACATGGTTAACTACTATATACCTAAAATTCTTATCTCCACTTTCTACCATCACACTGCTCTCATTTGGTTTAAAGGCAAATTCATCAATATTGCTCAAATATTGATTTATTTAAATGGACTGCTTTCACCTGTTTTGTAATTTTTTTCTCCTTTGAGCCCAAGGCTTAATGACATTACTTTTTATTTCATTTTTGATATTCTTCCTTCTTATCTCCAACACTCGGTCATTTTGATTCTTCTTTCTTAATGCATCTTTTAATATTAATAGCATTTTTCTGACATTTTGCTGTTTTCCTTTTGTTATTTATTTTATGGACTTGCAAATTCTGTATGATTGTTTTATATTACTCTAGACCAGTGGGGGAAAATACAGTTGATATTTATTACATATGGAAGTTTAAAATTTGATAATAGTATAGGAACAGTGATAAAAATGAACAGAAAAATCCTCATTTGGGAATTAACAAGAACACCAAGCTGTCATTCCCTTGTAGACTAAAAGAAAAAGAGGAGCAGAGTTCAGCCCTAGTTTGTTAGCAGTATACCTGAAAGTCCCGAATTCAGTTTTAGTTCTACAGTCTAAGAAGAATATTTATTAATAGGGGATTACTATTAACATGAAATGTTAATTGAGTAGTCATTGAAAGAACTACAATCATTGTGCCCAAAGAACTGGCAATATTAAAAATATACAAATAATTGCCTCCATTGCTTAAAGAATGTTAATGGAAATATAGATTGCAATTTTTATTGTACCTAAGAGAACTTAGAAACACATTACATTGATTTTGGGCAATGGGAAGCCTGATTTTAGTAACTTATGTTACCCTCAAATACACTTCGTCTTGAATATAATGAATGTTATCACAAAGGTGACAGAGTATTCACATAGAGGTTGAATTGAAGCTAAATAATAATGTTTGCATTGTGAAGGAATAAAAGCAATATGTCTTTGCCAATTTTTAAGACTTAACATTGGAGTGGGAAATATATTTAAACAGTTCAAGGAGGGTTATTAAGATTTCACGTGGGCAGAGAATTAAAAATCAAGATGAGGCAGTTTCTTTAATAAATGATAATAAATTAAGAGAAAATCAGTATAAGGAAAGTACATCAGATCAAGTGGATTGTACAAGTAGCCAATTATATTTACATTCTGTGGAGAGAAACAAAGATTTTACTATAAAGTAGGATAATTAGGTAATAGAAATGATGGAAAGAAGAATACAGATAAAGACTAACTCATAATAGTCAGGAGAGAATCAGTAAAGAAGAAGGATATATCTTTAGTAATAAGATTCAAGTTACAACATCCTTACATTTTACCATGATAAAGCAAAGAAATCAAAGATATCCATCTCATTTGCCATAAAAAAATTTCCATAAAAAAGTTCCATAAAAAAAAATTGACTTCACTTTAAGGTATTTCTGAGCTTTTCAATCTTATTTCACACCACGCTTTGGTCCTCATATTCTTCAGGGATAATAGACTTGATATTCTTTAACCTCGAAATCTTGTGGAAGAGGCAGATTGGAGGTAGTGTGAGGAAGATCAGACATACTGTTTCTAAACTAGACAAATTAAGACCAGTCTGTGTGTGTGCACACATTCAGTATATACACTGAATATTTATATTAGGAATAGAAGAGTAAACTGACTTCAGTCTTCAATGAACAGATATTTTATTTCTGACACTTGAAGTTTTATAAGATTTTGAGTTTGAAGAGACCATGACTTTTGGAAACAAGACTATGGGAAATTCAACATAATTGAGTAAGAGGATTGCTGAGCATCACTCCAAAAATGATGGAATACGGAAAATGTAATTTCATAACAAGTCAAACTTGTATGATTTGTCACTTTCCCCTGTTAAAAGTCTCCATCTATGTCAAAGGGGTAAGGAATGCAATTAAACTTGACTGGTATGTTTTGGAAAAACAAGCTTTTATATCAATAGAAATCATATTTTTTCACAAAGTCTATTCTAGGAACTAGTTGCTAATGAGGGACTTTTGACAGGTGTGGGTGAAGAAAGAATAGAGTAGGAAATAATACACACTACAGAGATGGATTGTGATTTCAAAAATTAGATAATTCATATAAAATCTATTGTGAATTATAACACATTATTACATATAAACATTCATTTTTTTGAAAATCAAATTTAAATTCAGGATATATTCCAAGACATATATGAATTATACTTCATGCTTTTGTCTCCCTCCAATTAAGCAATTGTGATATTCTCAACTTATGTAAACAAGAATGACCTTGATAACTTGGTTTGCCCTGAAATTATCAGCCTTAAGAAAATGTTTAATACATATATGTAAATCTATTAGACTCATTTATATTAATTACACTTATTTTAAAGTATAATTTCCCAGCAATATATTTTGATGCACTTTTCTATATTGAAAAAAATAGCATAGACTCGACTATCAAACATAAGAATATTAATAGCTGTATTTTTATAGGTGTATTTGGGATTGAAAAAATCCATACTGTCTCTACTTTCCAAATTATTCATGGAATATCTATACTTCCTAAAAATGATTATTTAAATTTATTCATGATGTATATAATCCTAACTAGTTATTTTTCTGTGTGTCTGTATGTATGTAAATGGGAATGGGAATGATAGGAGTCTATACTGAAAACTAGTTTACTAAAATAAGACAAAAATGGCAACAGTTTTCATAGATTTAATGTACAATGGGGTCACAATGAAATGACCTCAACTTGGATGAAATATGAAGTGAGGTCCAAAGTAGATTTAAGTACAGAATAATGTGGGATGATTCAAAACCATTTAAATAAGTTTGAGAAAGCCACAAAAAATTGAATGTAAGAAATGTATGACTCCAGAAAGCAGAATACCTTTTGAAATGTGAAAAGAAGGCTATGATGATGTTGACCATGAATTAAACTGAAGACAGGGAAATGTGGATCAATTCTAGATCAATTTATCTATCATGAGTCAACATACAGTGATTAGAAACAAAAGTCAAGATAGAAAGATACTAACGATCAGGTTCAACAAAAGTATAAAAATAAAATAATTTTCTTATACTTCTGAGTCTATCTATAATGCTGGAGTTATTTGTAAACTGATGTACTTGATATATCCTTTATATTGATCTAGAATGATTGATAATCTAGGTCAGTTAAACTAGAAGCTATGGCAATTCACTTAAACTTCATGTTTAATTGATACCTGCTCATTTTCCAAGATAGTGTGATTCAGAAGAATGGTCATGCACCACAAATAAAATGTCAAATTATTTTAATTAACAATTACATATTTAATAGACTTTTTGTAAGAGCAGGTGAGATAGAGGGAAACCCTTTTCAAAAGTCATTAAAAAATAGTATAATTATAGTAACTTCTATTGAGAATACAAGACTAATTATAAAGATCCAAAAATGCTCTGTTGGAATTTATCTTGAAAATGTCAAACAATCTGTTATGAAACAATATGGTTGCCTGCATGAAGAAATATGTGCATGCCAAACCAGCTAGTAGGCAGATCATTAACAAACAGTATAAACAGAGAAGGAAAATGATGGGTCCCCTAAGGAGATAAAGTATTTATGTATCTTGGCTCAGAAACTCACTTGTGTTCAGCCCAACAGGTAGTCCCCTGCAAAGATACCATCTGCTTAGTGAAGTATAGCGAATTTTGGGTTTTGAAATATATACTACACTACAGCAAATTCATGTGAATATATATGATCATTTCTTATTAACTCAAAAGAGAGAAAAGACATTTTCCTTGTATTAATTAGTTATGATGAATGTGGATTTTCCCAGAGACAACTGACTACTATAGCATGTGAGAACATGCAAATTTAAGGGAGGTTGCTGAATAAGAGATTGATTAAATATTTCCACCTTGCAACCTGGTGTGTACCATCCTGTTAGAACACAGTTCGGAAGATTAAGTTAATCACAGACCTCAATTCCTGGAACAGTATCATTACAGCGCACATATGGACCCTCTCTTAATTATTTATTTTATTTTATTCCCAAATAGTTCCATTCATATTTGATTTTATTGATAACTACTCAGGCAAACTATTCATTTAAAATGTTTTCTGCATATGTATTTTCTTAACACATATGGAGGTAATTTATAATATCTCTCACTGCTTCTTTGATATTATACTTGGAGTTAACATTTGTAAGGTCAATCCACATTGTTATATTTTTATCTAGTCAATTACTTTTAACTTCAGTGTAAACCATGATATCTATCCTCTACACTTTACATAATTTCCTTCCCAGTGATGGATGCTAAGATTCTTAACATGCTCTAAAACCCTGTCACAAACATCATTGTAAGTAACACTTTTGTGCTTAGACATAATAGAGTCATGTATATACATGGCTGAAATGAAAAGTATGAAAAAAAGTATATACAATCATACATATTCACACATACAGGAAAAAGCTTATTCTTGTACATAGGTAAAGAGCTTATTTTATTTTTTAGCTTGAATGTCATCACATTGCTTGCTAAATTGACTTCAACTGTTGACATTCCTAATAGGTACATGAATGTTTCTAAATATCAGCATTCCCACAGACAAAGAGCATTTTCCTGTTTTCTATTTTTTTTTAAGTATAAAAAGTGTAAATAGTACATTCTGTCTTTCCTCCCTCTTTTGCTATCAATTCACTTTTTTCTGATTACTAATAAAGATGATTATCTCTTTATATTCTAGTTACTGAGTTTACTCTTTAGTAAGTCACATAAATACCAATCTTAAATTGAAATAAGAATGTTCTGGTAATACAAAATCGTAATGTTAATTCTAAAGGAAAGCTTAATGTATGTGGTGATCAAAGAGAGCATCATTATTAAAACAATGTAGATCCCTGGTGGTGCGGTGTGTTGAGCAATGCACCATGAGGCAGGCTGGGACTACTGCAGCATGGGTTCGAGTTCTGCTGCCACCAGGGAGGTGGCCCACATGGTGCAGTGGACCTCTCCTGCCTTGCCTGCTGCTCCCCTCAGCAGTATGTTAAGAAAAACAAAGCAAAACAAAAACAAAAAATCACAATGTAGATCCAAAGAAGATGCAATTCATTGCCTACTAGTTAAGAATCACACTACCCAAGTTGGGATTCCTATTTTATGCTGTACTATTTACATCATCTTGAATATTGTGTCTGTGGTTTTGCATTTGAAAATTAGTCACCATAAATGAAATAATACACAGAACAAGCTAAAAACAAAGCATAACCTTCATGAACATTCAATTTTTAAAGAACCTTTCCTTTAATTTTTCATTAATAGCTTTAAATTTCTCCAAATTTTGTACAGAATTTTGTTTAACACATAATGTTATTAAATTAATCAATTGTTGATGGAGACACATAAAATGCATTCAAATGAGATATAGATATCCAGATAGCCTCCTTTCATTTTGCTGGATACAAATTCACTTTCTTTCATAACTCAGATGAAAAAGCTCACATCAGGACACGAACTGAGAAGCCAAAAAACCTGTTCTCTCAGCATCCTCCCTACATCGTGCAATGTTCTGATTAGATACTTTAAAAGGTTACCAGGACAACAGATGCTATCTTAAAAGTTAAATGTACTCCAGAAAAGCAAACCACTCACTAGCCATTTGTAAATTCATGCATCACCCACCTCCCACTTCTGTGTCATTTCTCTTCGTTGTTTAATCTATAAGCAAATTCTTAAATTGCAAAGGTTAACATCTCTCTGGCTCCTAATTAGATGAAAATTTCCACCTCTAGCTATGGATTTAATTCAAATATTTCATGTCCTATGGTGCTAATAAATAAAATGTGTTTAGGGAAAACAATATAACATCATGTGCCATGCTACAAAATCTGTTTAGATAATTTTAAGCACAGAAAATTATAGAAAAAAAATAGTGTACTTATAATAAGGGCAAAGACTTTTTTCCTCAGTGACATAGAAAAATAAAATAGCAACTGAGAAAGCTCTATCAAAGATATGTGTTAAAATGAAAAGTTTAAAAGTGTCATCAGTTTTCTCAATAACACATTTTATTTGAATTTAAAATTGATAGAAATACAATTTGCCATACATTAAAACCACTTTTAATGATTGCATGTTAATTCCTGTCTTGAAAATTAAAATATTCTATTGTTATTAAAAAAATAAGAAGGAAACTAGATCTTATGACCAAAAAACATAATTTTTAAAAAATATTTTATTTATGCATACTAGAGCTGGGGTATAGGTCAAAGGTGTGGGAGGTGAGAGGATTCACCATAGACAGAGCAGGGAGCAGAACAGGCAGATTACTGAAATACACTGCTGAGGGGAGCAGCAGACGAGGCAGGAGAGGTCTGCTGCATCATGTGGATTCCTTCCCTGGCTGGGGATCCAACTTGTGCTTCAGTGGCTACAGAAGCCCCACACTGCGACGCTTACTCCCCTGTGCCACCAGGGAGACCTTATTGAATTCAATACCTGATCAATTTGGAACTAGTTTAACCTTGTTGAATAACATTGCTTGGAAAAATAATTGTGCAATTTAAGTTATGTTTAGATAACCTGGATCTAGGAATATATTTTTAGATAATGTTTGTTTTTCATTATTATTTTTTAATATTGATTCTTGCTCCTCTGTAGCTAACCTTTCCCTTCTTCATTAATCACAATATTCCATTTCCTACATATTGATTTATATCACCTGTTGCTCATTGAGATTTAGATTACAAAACATGGAATTATGCTCACGTAGACAGAAAAACTATAATTCAACAATAAAATATTTAAGCTAGGTGCTGAATGAGAGAAATAAAAGTTTGTTAGAAAATTATGCAAGTCAAAGTAATATAATATTCTGAGTACAGCACAGATTTAGACTTAAGATAAATTGTGTTTGAATGTCAGCAAATTTACCTAATGTTGGGCAAATTATTTTAATTCTTTAAGTGTCAGTAGTCTCAAACATAAACTGATATTTTAATACTAGCCTCATACAGATTATGTGGAAAAAAAAAAAAAAAGCAACCTAAATTCCCCAAAGCATTTGAACCTCTCTCTGGGTTATAGTGAAATTCAACAAATAATAAATAGAATCATGATAATAACATTTCATAAGTTTTATTGTGGCAAAACCTTTAAAAATAGTTATAAGGTAATTTTTTTCATGAAATTAAATACAACCATAATCCTGGTGAAACTGAGCTCTGTTCAGTAAACAATTAACAATCTCTAATGTATTCTTACAAATAAAACCAATAACAAATGGTTTATATCACCTCTTTCTATAGGCTGATAGGTACTTAGCAAACTGCAATTTTGTAAAAGAAGGTGGAAGTGGGTTGGAAGGGAAGATTTGACATAATAGAACAGCTTTCAAATATTCAAATGCATAACTTGAATAAATTCAGAAAGCCACCATAGTATATGTTAAAGATTTTTGCCTCTTTTTGGAGATTTTGGCAGTAATCAAGTGCTCATATAGTTTTGAGGTTATAATTTTGTGTTAATCATTAAGACTAAGTTTTGATGTCCTGTTACGCCAAGGCATGAGCTTTACAAAATGTAAGACAAGGTTAAAGTTCTCCTAATATTTATGAATATATAAATAGTGTAAACTTAAAAATAAAGTATAAGACATATTCCTAGCCTCCTTCCTTTCCATAACTGAATACTCATTAACCAACCACTCTCCTTCCCATTCTTCTTCTTGCTCTTTATTTTGCTTTCATTGGAAAGAAAAAGAAAATAAAAATGCAAAAAAATCCAAAGATATGTCAACAGATCCTTAGTGATAAAATGTTCTCAGAAGTATAAGTAAAGTTCATTAGACATTCTGCCTCCTAAGTGTTTAAAGCTACCAAAACCCATTCAAAAAGAAGTTAATGTGTTTTGACTTAATCAGTTCTTCCAAGATCCTTTGGGTTGCTCTGAAAGTGCCTGAGTGATTCACAAGTACCTGATGTCAAACCAAGGCCATTTTCAGTAAAAGAGGAAGGAAAAAAAAAATCTCAATAATACTTATAATAATAAGTTATTTGGCTATTCTAGACAAGAATGAAAGAAAAACCATCCTAAAATTGTTGGTGGCTTTGAACGATCAGTACTGGGGTAGTGACAGATGCAGAGTGTTTATGGTTGACACTAAAAGTTTTGTGAAAACTATGATGCGATTGGAAACCTTTGATCCCTACCAAGAAGAGAAATAAAATCCAAATGGATAGGAAAGGATCACACATTATTGAAAGAAGATGTTTAGAGCATGGATTCTGGAACTCTACTGCCTGGTGTGACTCATGACACTCCATTCATTACCTCCTTTTTGGATCTTAGTTACCTAACTCTCCTCTTTAAGTCTTTTTCAGCTATATAATAAAAGCAATATCACCATCTAGGTAAAAACATAGTCTAGTGTCTGGTGTTAATAATTCCATGTATGTGCATCTGAATATATGCTAGAAACTGTGATATGTATTTTATGTATTGTTTATTGCTCTAAAATATTTTCTAATATAGATATTCACTTTCTCCAACTCGAAGCAGAGGAAACTGAGCTATGCAGAAGTTTAGCAAATTGCTTACACACATCAAGCTAGAGTTTAAACTCAAGTTATATTTATTCTGTTTCCTATATATTTTTGTTGTTTCCAAGTATGGAAAAGAGTTTTTAGCTTAAAAAAGAAATGTATGGATACAGTAAACACAATCTGAATTTTTGTTTTGTTTAAAGTTGGGCATCCATCTTTTTTGTCCAGCAATATACAGACACAGACTGCCAAACCAGATGGCTAAGACACTCCCAAATAAATGAATGGAATTTGGGGGCTCACAAAGAGGCAAGAAAATAAATACATTGTGTATTATAAGTGAATATTGTGGCCTTCTTATTCTTGCAGACCTTTCAGATCTGCTAGATAACACCTACTTCATGTGATTATAACATTAGAAACAGAAATCCTAGTTTCAAGTTCTAACCCATAATGGGGATTTTGTGAACATTTCTCACAAAGATATTTAGTAGTCTCTGTGTCGAAAACACATCGATGACAATTTCACAATGGCTCTGTAGCACTTAAAATGCTACGAGTTCATGTCTTTGTAAAAGGAATTTCTGGAAAAAAAAATCACTGTGAACAGAACATAAGAGAAATAATTGTCTTTCATTGCCTTAGGCATGTTCTCACCAATCCAATTTTAAAGTAGAAACAAAACACAGAGCAGAGGGGTAATAACAACCATGTTTTAGAAGATGAGGCAGAAATGTTAGATGATTTGAGAGAAGTCTATAAATTGAGTTTTTCAGCTGGCCCCAAGGGAGGAAAAACATGAAGAAAAAGAGAGAAAAGTGGGGTAAATATGAGCAAATATCATTTCAATAGGCTGAATCCTGGCAACAAGATAAAATGTGTACCAATAAAAACATGAAAAGTAAATAAAATGGATAGCAGTCCATATGGAAATACAAAATATAAAATTTTATATGGAAATATAAAATAAAGTCACAATAAACATGGGATAACTTCTGATTTCATGCAATATAAAGAACGTTCTTATGACCAGAATGTTGAAGTTAAGAAATATTAGCATGAACTAAGCTTAATCTACTTTTATATATAAGGACATATATGCACACGCACGCGCACACACACACTCCCGCTATAAGCAGACATTTACCTTATCTAAGGGAGTAAATGGAGCATAAGATGATGATCCTATTTGTAATAGAAAGTAGTTGCATATTTACAAAACAAACTCCCACCTTTATATAAAGCATGTAAACTGAGCTTTTTCCTTTATCAAGTGTCCTCCTGCAGGCAAATTGTGAAACTCTAATGGTGAAGTTGTCCTAGGGCAGGAGGTCTGTGGGAACAGCCATGGACTGCTAAACTACTTCCTCCAGTTGCACTGGTTTTGAAGCTCCTTATTCTTGCTATGCTTATTCTTATTGTCACTGCTTAAAAAATTTAGAGGAAGCTGGAAAGTGAGTGTAGGCACTGGAATCCAACACTCTAAGTGGATCTTGGCCAAACAAGCAATGGGTGAGCTCAGCTTCTTTATATACTGTATGCCATAACTTAGGTTCCAAGATCTGCATCAGGGATAGGAAGCAGGGAAGGTAGGGGATTGCAATCAATTTTTTTAAAAAGATTTATTTATTTATGCATACAAGCACTGGGGTACAGGCCAGAGGTGTGGGGGGTGAGAGGACTCACCATAGATCGAGTGGGGAGCAGAACAGGCAGATCGACAGAAGTACACTGCTGAGGGGAGCAGCAAGCGAGGCAGGAGAGGTCTGCTGGCCATGTGGGTCCCCTCCCTGGCCGGCAGCAGGGATCGAACTCCTGCTGCAGTGGCTGCGGTTTGCTTCATAGCGCGTTGCTTAACCCATTGCACTAGCAGGGAGGCCCTGCGATCAATTTTTTAAACTTCAAGTAATTGTCTCTGTCAGGGTCTCAAGAGGATGAGGAGATTGGTCCAAAGAAGTGTAGGAAACAATCTGCACAAGGTCAGCCAATAGAGAGTCAGACAACTCCAGCTCTTCAAATTCTCAGATTCCCTTCATTTAACACCCATGTACTCTCTTTTTTATTTAAGATTTATTTAGTTATACATACAAAAGATGGGGTACAGGCCAGAGGTGTGGGAGGTGAGAGGATTTACCAGAGAAAGAGCCGGTTGCAGAACAGGCAGACTGACTGAAATACACGCTGATGGGAACAGCAGATGAGGCAGGAGAGGTCTACTGTCTCATGTGGGTCCCCTCCCTGGCTGGGACCAACTGGTGCTGCTGTGTCGCAGATGCTTCACAGTGTAGTGTTTAACTCGCTGTGCCATCAGGGAAGCCCTGTTCTTTTTCTCAAGGAAAATCCCAAATACTCATTAGTCTATAAATATCTTTATAGGTAGAAGAGGTTATGTGGTATCATGCTAGAACGCCCAAAATAAGAGAAGACATAGACTAGAGAGTCCTGGCTTTGTAAACAGTGAGTATTGAATGGGTGCTGATCACTGCAGTGTCCAGCGGGCACAGCAGCTCTGTCTGGACTGAGGCCACTGGCTTCTGACCACTGCCGGAGGACCTTCTCCCTCCCTTGGCTCTACCCAGGCTGTTCAGGCCCACAGGCCCAAGAGCACACAAAGACACAAAGTCCTCCAGCACAGTCCATCCTGCCACCTCCCTCCTTTACTTACTGCCTTCCTCCTCAGCTTTACAGTAGATATCTAGGGTTTCCCAGGGAAATGACCATAGAGCTTACTAAATAAAAATAGTAAAAATCTATGTTAATAGTAAAAGATTGTATGTAGTAGGTTATATTTCTGAAATGACTTTAAATCATTTCTTCCAGGACATATTAACATTCTCCCTGTAATCATCTTTATTCATCTACATATCATTCAATAAAATCTATTTAAAGAAGTTCATATTGAGATATGAGATTCTTTTCCTATATTTTAATTAATTCTCCTTTGAGTATTTTCTATTTAATAAAATGGTAACTAGAATTGTCTTGGTATATTTGCTTTTATATAATTTTTTTTCCTTCTCTGAAGCTATAAAAAAAGAAGATAATAGCCAATGAAAATGTTTAAAAAAATCTATCAGTGCAATACTTAATCTAATGACATTTTTTCCTATATTGAATACTCTTTATTACCTGGACAAAAGTTAGGCTACATAAGCAAGTGGTGCAGATTAGACAGAGATGAATACTTTTTTTTGCTAGGGAAGTCCAGATTTCAGATGTTTATGGTAACTGGTACCTTCTGGTCATAGGTATCCATGGAGCATTTTCACTGTGCTTTGTATTATTTGGGAGGGGGTAAGGAGACAGGAATGTGGGTGATAACATGGCTGACCCAAATACAAAGGAGGTGAGCTTTAAAGATGTTTTCACATAGTTTTGAAACTCCTCTGTCTAAAAGTACGTGGATCTGAAGTTGAGATCATTAATTTTACAAGATATTGGAAGGTGTTAGAAGGTTGCTGGTTCAGACAGACTTTGTGAAGTCTTAAATCGAAGGAGAAAAGATTGGAGTCAGATTTAAAAAAAAAAAATGCCTAAAGCTGATAAAAAGACAAAATCTGCTAATCTCTAGATGTTGCACAGAAATATTTTGGCATCTGAAGTACAGAACACTTTTGTTTTCAACTCTGGAAATCTCAGTGACTTCAACTCTCTATGTAAAGGGGATAATGATAATAACAGTACTTCATTTATAATGTTGCTGTAAGCCTTACAATGGAACTTTCTGGGCACAATGCTTAGAAGAGTGTCTGGCAAATTATATTCACTCAAAAGATGTCAAATATTATTCTATCATATAATTATTTTATAACAAATTAGATTTGTTAAAATAATGATACTTTACCAAAAATATTTTCAGGGTTCTCTTCTATATGTACATGTTGATAGAAATAGAAATATTATAAAATTCACAGTATTGTTAGGGCAATAGTCCTTTAATGAACAATATTGAGAATAATAAGCAAAGACGAGACTGTTATATATTTGCTTATTATCTAAACAGTAAATATGGAGATTTAACATTGTGTCCAGAAATTGTCTCTTCATGTTTTGTTTTTAAATGTGCTACCTGTGGCTAATTTCATGTGAGGAGATGGAAGTAATACTGCTGTTACTCACAATGCATAGTCTTTGGTATGTATTTACATGAAGGCAATATAGATCTTTCCTGATGCCATTTACTTAATTTGAGATACACCATTTCAATATTGTCTTGTATAAACCTGATCTGGAGCATGTATTCCTTTCCCAGTGACTGATAGTATCAGTTGCCAAACTACTCCTTTCATAACCTACATTTTCTCTTTTTGTATCCTATTGTTTCAGTTAAAATGTCCTATTGCTTCTAATTCTTCTTATCTAATCAGTGAATGAAATTTTTACCATCCTCACCTATGAAATTCCCAGATCAGAACACAGAGTTTTACCTTTCACTTTGAACATACTGTGTTATGTGGAATACAGGTCCTCAAATATCCAAGTCCTGATCTCTAGAAAGTGTAAATATGTTAATTTACCTGATAAAATAGACTGAGAATATGAGGTTCAATAAGGAACTCGAGATGAGAAGGTTATTACAAACTATTTGTGTGGATCCAGTGTAACCTAGACCTTAATGGTTATCCAAGAAACTTTCCCACCTGTGATAAGATATAGGGGCTGTTACTAAGGAAGCAGAGTCAGGAAGAGGCAACATTACTATGAGAAGGAGGAAGAAGACATGAGCTCAAGAATTAAGACCATGTAAATTGGAAAAACAAGGAAGTAAATTCTTACCTAGGCCTTCCACAAAAGAAAACAGCCTTGCTAATACCTTGCTTTTACTTCAGTGAGACTTGTGTCAGACTTCTAATTTACAGGGCTGTGAAATAATACTCTTGTGTTGTTTTAAGCAGCAATGTTACTGGTAATTTATTACAGCAGCAACAGGAAACTAATACATTTTTCTTTCTTCTATGACTTGTGATAACCATCACCATATCTTTCAAATCTATTTACTTTTTCCCATTTACACCTTTACTATCTTGTTTTATGATTCATTACATTTTTTTTCTTTTTTTTTAAAGATTTATTTATTTATGCATACAACAGCTAGGATACAGGCCATAGTTGTCAGAGATGAGAGGATTCACCAGAGACAGAGTAGGGAGTAGAACAGGGAGATCAACCAAAATACACTGCTGAGGGGAGCAGCAGGTGAGGCAGGAGAGGTCTGCGTTGCCATGTGGGTCCCCTCCCTGACTAGGGATCAGACTAGCAGCAGATGCTTCACAGTGCGGCTCTCAACCCGCTGCACCACCAGGGAGGCCCCACACTTTATTTTTTTTTTCTTCTTTTTTTTTTAATTAAAAAATTTTAAAATTTACATATACTTTCCATTAATTGTAATCCCCATGTATTCCCCATCACCATCTCACCAGTGCACCATCACCTCAGTCCCTCGTGTTCCCA
>JAGFMF010011668.1:13449566-13500241 GCA_019455555.1 Galemys pyrenaicus | reverse complement strand
TTTTTGGTTTCTGTGTCTTTATTGCTGTTATTGTTATTATTAATATTGTTCTTATTCCTTTCCTTGATCCTCATTTGGTTCCCTTATGTTCCTCCTAATCCTAGCAACAAATTCATAAATACTACCCTTTTATTTCTAGAGTCACTGCACTTTAATTCATTTTCCACATTGCAGTCAGAATTGCCATACTTAGAGACAAATCTGAGTGGATATTATTCATAAATCCCTTTACTCATTCCTGTTACCCTGAGGATAAAGTCCAGTATCTTCCATGTGGCTCACCAGGTCCTTCATGATCTAGCTCCTGATATCTCTCCATTTATCTTTCAACAATGTATGGTAGAAAAATACATGAAATTTCTACAAAATGTACTTTTTCCTATTGCCTTTGGGTATTCCTAAATAACATAACCATGTCTATATAGTCAACATATGCTAATTAATTACCTATTACTCTTTTTTATTTTTTTAAAGAGCTCTTTTTTGATTTTATCACTACCTGCACTTGTTCTCATTGTCATAATGATAATCTCAATCATAATATTTAATAGTATTTAATAGTGGTTTATTGTTGACTTGTAAGTGTCCTTCACCAACTATACCTTTCTTGATGTAAAAGTCAGTTATTACATGTTCAAAATAATGTTACTCAGGGAATAAATACAAATATTTACCTTTATCCAAAGTGAATGCATAAATGTTTATTTCCAATGTAATACTCAAGGAAGAACCTACCTTATTATAAACTTTAATCAATGCCTGCAAGTTGAAGTATTATTTTACAGTATCATTTTAATCGAAATTTTATTCCTATAGAAAAAGCATTGCTTACTGAATAATGTGGAGAATGTCCTCAGAGTACTGCCTAGTGTAAATCTAAATTATTCATTAAGTTCACCTCCTCTTGCCTCCAAAATAATAAATCTGATTGCTCCTATCTAAATTGTAGACATACTGTCTGGGAGGAATTAACCAGCTTTTAGAAGTTTGCCTTGCAAATCCAAATCTATTAAATGACATAAGATGTCTCAGCATGTCATACAGTAATGCAATTATCACTGACATTAATTATTACATTCTGAATTGCCCTTTTAATCATATTTTAAAAGAGGAAATTGTGATTACTTTCTGGTCTTTATCATTTATGTCATCTCAATCTATTTGAAGAAGCAGTGTCTGGGTCCAAAAGAATAGTAATAATAAAGTCATCAGTGAAGATTTTAGTTATTAATACTTTTAAATTCTTCAGAAAAGGCATATAAATACTGAAAATATCAAAGCATGTTAGTCACTTCTTGATAAATGTGCTAGTTGATTAGTCTATCAATTTAGAGGCCATTGTAAAATATAATCTTAGTAGAGAAAAAAATTTAAAAAATTACAGACATGACTAGGTCTTATATTGTTTATATAATTATTTATAATGAAATTTATTTTTTAAATAGAAATACAAATTCTGAATTTCTGCTTGTGGCGAGAACCATTCAGGTATTCAGTGACATATATTGTATTATATTCAGATGTAGTAGACTAAAAATACAAATAAACTTGCACCAGTTAAGATTATTAATGTATTACTTATTTACCCTTGAGTATATCTCACTTTATAAGGTATAAAGTTTTGTATCTATAAAATAAGAATATTTATTCTTCCTCCCTATGTTGTAAAATTAAAAGAATAAATGAAACAATATATTAAATTATAAAAACCTTAAAATTATAACAATTTGACATTATTACTAAAATGAAAAATATCCTGCTATCCCACAGTAAATAATTATTAAAGCAAGAGTGTAATATAAATTATTTGAAAATTAAACAGTTTTCCAATGTAAACATTTTCTCTAACAGTGACCAAATTAAAACATTTCTTACCACAATTAAGCTATTTTATATAAATTCATTATCTTGTTATTAACTACTGCTAACTTTTGTAACATTTTAAAGTACTAACACCAGATTGCATTGATTGTGTGTTGGATTAGAGATTATAAACAATGCTCTGTCCATGTTGTTTGTAGTAAATAAAGAGCAGCAACATGTCTTAGAGACAAATAGTGACAATTACGTTTCCATTACAGAGAATATAGTTAAGAAATAAAACAAAACAAAATATTTTTTTCTGCAGTTGTCCTAGATATTCTAGACGCATGATCAAACAAATATTTTCTTTTCAGATTTATTCTCCAATTCATTTTTGCTAAAGATTCAATCATCAATGGACTATATGTAAAATACACAAAAGTGGTTAACCAAACAAAAAATTCCACCATGTAGCCTTCTCTTATTTTCCTGTTTTCTCCCAGATGCTGTTTTTATCCTCTAGTTAGTTGTGATCCTGACTGAGAGTCTGTACTTAAGACTGTAGTCTAACAGACTAGATGCTTCCAAATGAAGTGACATGAGACACTCAATCACCACTAAAAGTTCATGATGAATCGTGGCTTTTCCTGCTTTAACACACATGTTCGAAAGTGACACAGACTACAAAAGTGTAAAGAGGACCCAATGGACTGCCAAGGAAAGCTATGGGTGCCTTGGTGGTGGTTGGTGTGGAAACATACTACTGAAGGAATGTAATCCTATACCTCTGAATCACAGAGCATTGTTGATCAATGTATCAATAATGTAGAAAAATTATGAAAAAAAAAAGGAGATCCAGTCTCAGAAAAAAAAAAATGACTTGCATCAATAGAGATTTTTCATAAGAAACACCAAACAAGAATATTAGAAATTATTTTATTTCATGTTCCCAGTTTCTCAAGAAAATTATATACCATAGGCATAGGCCTTTGAAACAGTAGTTCTTGGACTATATCAAGACTATTTAATTAATGATTCTATAGTTCTGCACATAGAGATTTTATCCAGTGGATCACCATAGTCCAGGAGTCTATCCTTGAATCAATTTCACTGTTATGTTCCTGCAAATGGTGTGTGAATAGCTTGAAAAACAAAGCCTTTGATGAATTCTCCATATATGTGCTATAACACCCAGGCTTTATAGAGACAATTGAAAACTATTTATCTTCCAAATATGCTCTGTATGAAGTTTTCTAGTAATGTAAGCATAAAGTTGTATAATTTATTTCCACTTAAGAAATGTTTCCTAGGACAACAGATTTATCCTGATGTGTGGGTGTAGCCTACAAGGCTCCTTTCAAGTTAAGACAAGAGCAGGATGCTGGATCGCCCTGGGGCAATAGGTATACATCCCTACCTTTGATGGAATGCCTGGTGGGCTGGTAACTGATGTGCTTTGAGACCCAGGGACTGATCAGTGGAATGCCTTGTTAATAAGATTGGAACCATGAGTGAGAGTCAGGTGTACACCATTGGACTCACCCTCCCTAAAGCCAAAATCCAATGTTCAGTGTAACCCACCCATTTCTATCAATACAAAGGCCAGGATCTTTCTCTAGAAAGGCATCCTGCATCTTACAGCCTGCTCCATGACTCCTGTCTCTTTTCTTTACCACTACAGGGTTACTGATGCAACCTGATTGTACTCAGTAAGCTCATAAGAACTGAAGTGCGTTACTTAAGTATTCTTATTTAAGGTTCAAAGGTCAATTATAATCTACTGGGAAAATTATGTTTTATACCATGAACCCTGGTCTAGCTGAAGTCAAAAAAAGGAAACTGAGATTTTTCCATGTATTTATTGAAAATTCATTTGTAAATTCCACATCTTTCTTTCTTGAGACAAAAGTGATAGACACAAAACTTGGAGGAAATAATTTAATGTCCTTAGATAATTCTTCTATATATTGAGAAAATCAATATCAATATTTGAATAACAAGTATTTATTATTCTATATATAATGTAATTAGTACATTAATTAAATTAATTAAATATTAATTTAAAATGGAAAGTCAGGAAAATTAACAATAATTTTAATAGTAATAAAACCATATATTTTTTCATAATGCAGCTACTACTTAATGGAATACATATTGAACAGGATATATTCCTAGATTTCCAATGTTAGTTACTCAGGATTGCTATAAGAATTTTATATGAATAAGATGAAGCATTTAAAGAGCGGGGTTTTATGTTTATCAAAGATTATATGACAGTTTGCACATATTGAATTACATATGTATTATAATAGTCAGTTGTGTTTTGACTTCTCACCACTAATGAAGAAAACCTAATAGACTTAAGTTGGTAGAGCAATATAATAATACTATAGATATGTCAGTATAATAATATTATAGAAATGTCAATAAAAATATCCATAAATGAAGGCATTTGTAGTATCTGTTTTTCTCACATAATTTTTCTCACTTCTCTTTTGGGTTAAAATTTTCTCTTTATAATCTAAATCAGGAGGTAAATATATTTAAGGAAATGACATCTAAGCCAATTAAGACATTTTTAATTGCAGGTTTCAATGTTAAATTTATCATGAAATACATGATAAATGTATCAGGACTACATCTTCATCAAACTTTTACGTAGTAATATGCATGCATTCCAGACATGCCAGCTTTGTTTGGCATATGAACAGCCAAATGTTAAAAGAGTAATAGATTGAAGTCCTCAGTCATCCATATGACTATTAGTAGGATTAAATTTAAAATGGTCTCAGCACTTCTGATGAGTTATTCCTTCTTCCATGTATAATTATTGTGTGTTCCATGTTTTTATCCCTGGTAGCTTGCTTTTACATGTAATCTCTTATAGAATAGGGAAAATTTCTATAAAATTTAAACAATATATGTGAATTAAACACTAAAACTTACTTTGCTGATAATTTCTCTACAAACCCATTTTTAAAAACTACTTATCATAAAATATCTGAGATGAATATAAATATCCTGATAAACTACATGATGCCAGATTTAAAATGCTATTTCACAAAGGCAGAATTGTGTTAGTAATTTTCCATAGCTATGTGAATAAACAACTATCAATCAAAACTATTAAAGAAATGCTTTATTTGTATGCTAGAGAAAATTACAAAATTTACTTTAAAAGTGAAAAAAGTATAGAGAAAATATTAAGATGAATTTATTTTGTCTAACTTAAATTTATTATATTTTCCATTGCTTCAGGGTCAAATGTTTAGCAAAACTAAATTTGTATTTTTTCAAATAAAATGTCACTAATGTCAGACTTTATCAATCTGAATATAAATTTTCACAATTTCATTTTTTACACTATTAGATTTGTTTTGGGGTCAACCTGAGGAAGTTAACCTGTTTTCTAAGTATGGCAAAATGGTTAAGGCCATATTTTCCAGTTTTATGCATATATTTAAGTTATAACTTCTCTCCCTCAAGTAAACAAACACATGCAAAAATTGTTGGATTATTTTCTAATATCCATAAAAAAATAACCACAAACTGACGCGGTAATCATTATCAGGATATCAATCTATACTTTATAAAAATTATAGAACATCTCTCATGGAATTGGGGATTTACAGCCATGTTTCTGAAAACTGAATGTAATTAATCAAAATTAAAGTGAGTTTAAATTTCAGTTGACGAGTTAGTCTTAATAAAATTGCATATGAAAAGTAAATGTGGTATATTTTATTTATAAAAAAGGAGAAAGGACTATAAGTTTGAGTTAGAATAATTTATCCTGAAGTATGCAATGCAAAAAACAATACCTTAATTTGACATGCCGAATATTCCAATTCTATGGTGTCATTTTTATTAAATAATTGCTGCCAAGCCAAAATGACAGCCAAATTGGTTACTCTTTCCCTCTCAAATTATGCCTAAAATCCAAATGTGCAGTGATTGACATTCTCTTAAATATTTCCTCATTTTAGTGGCTTTAAATACACATGAATTTGATTGGAATATAACAATGTGGTCATGTGTCTATGCTGATGAAATCTCTTATTTACTAGGCATTCAGAACCAGTAAATTCTTCTTCACATTGTGGTAGTTAAAAAATTATATTTTGTGGAGTTCTTACCAGGAATGAGAAAGAGAAATTTCTTTGCTTCGCCCCTGGGAAGATCATCTATTTTTTTTTGATTCATGCATTCATTTATTTTTTGACATATTGAGTTTAATTGAATTTGTTATAAAATTATTTCTACCATATATATTTTTAATATATTTTTAAATTTACATATATTATAATCCCCATCTAATAATTAACATGATGTATACTATATAGTTTTCATAATATGTGACACATTTTATTCAGTTTTTACAATTATTATTTAAGTGGTTTTCATTACTTTGCTATGACAAATTTCACAATAACAAATTTTCTTATACATCATCTTTGAATATTTTAATCAAATTTCTCTGGGTGTGTATTTGAAATGAATTTCTGAGCGATAAAATATGATTAGCACAATAAATCTGTTAAAAAAACTATTTTCCCCAGAATTATGTTCCCAAAAACAGTATACAGTTTTCATGTGTCTTCCATTATAGTCCCCTGTTTATTTTTTTTTCATATGATGAGCAAAAATAGTAACTCTTTTTTAGCTTGATTTTTATTACTGAGAAATTGAGTATCCCTTTGTATCCTTATCAATGAGATTCCTTTCCTGTGATTTATTTATTAATTTTATTTGCCCATTCACTTTCTATTTGCTGAATTTTCTTCATATTTTTCAGAAATTCCCTATGCATAAGATAATAATATTTTTATCATACCCATGTTGCAAATCTTTTTACCTAGTGTACATTTGTTTGTTAAATTTCATACATACTTTCCTTTACTTGATGTCATATTTCCTTTACTTGATGTCATACTTTTTAGTTCAGTGCTTTGTTAAAAAATATATATATTCTAACTGAAGGGTCAAAAGGTTATTTCTCCTGCATTGTTTTCTGATAAATTTAGAGGTTTTTTTTTTTTAACTTTCACATAAATCGTAAGAACATCTAAGTAATCCATGTGAAGTGAACCCTAATGGTATGATAATGAAATGGTAATGAAAATTTCCTCTGCTTAACATTTTTTTCAAATTAATCATACCAAATCAAACATACAAATAAGCAAATATATTAATGCAGTTCTTATTAGTATTACTATGTACCAACTCCTTCACCAGTATTATAGCATTTAATCCATATAGACAACTTTCAGGCAGCAGGCAATGCCATTGCTGTTGTAATTGGCCTCATTTTTCATTTGGCTGATGAGCAAACTGAATCACTTGAGAAGTCAAATATTTCACCCTATGTTACACAACTAATAATTAATTGTAAATAAGAATTGAATACTCTAACATTTTGAATAAGTAGACACAATCCAGTAATAATTATTTGGCACCTCATAATTAAAATTATTTTTCTGCAGAACAAACTACAAAAGCCTCGAGCAGAAATGCCTCTTACTATGTAAGACACATCAAACAGAATTAGAGGTACAGAGCACATTCAATAAAATGCCGGTTTACCTAAGTTGACCTCAGTATTTATAGCAAAAGGCATACTATAAATCTTACATATGAAAAAATAAAAAACCTCACCAAGAGAGTATGTGTTCACCAGTGTTTATTAACATTGTTGATTGATTCCCATCTTCAGTTGTTTCATTTTCCTCTTGTGCATTGTGATCCCCAGCAATGGAAATTTCATCTTCTCCAGTGTGTAAAAGTCCATGATTAGAAAAGTCAAATACCATGAATGGGAATATCTTCTGTAACCAGAAGTTCCTCACAGATCACAGATTGTATCTGTCATGGAGTATTAATAGAGTATATAATGGATATCATGTATATAGAGTATATAGAGTATATCATGTATATAGAGTATATCCTGGAGTATATAATGGATATGTAATGAATTCCATTGGCCAAATAGATACTCTGTCAACATATAGTTGCCCAATAAAAGGATTCATACAGTTTTATTAGTGAATCTTGGTCTCAGCCTATTGCTTTTATCTGTCAATGTTACAATAAATCTGAAAAATGCATAACTATATTCCATAGTGATGTAAACAATCAAATTAAGTTGTCTGGAAATTTGTCCATTTTTACCTAAGGTACATTGGTATATATAAACAATTCTGACTTTATTTTTCATAAATAGGAAAGCAAAGTTTATAAAATTAACCTATTTGAGTCTCATTTTTATAGCTTACATATAAGATTGAATGAGTTAATAGCACAGCTGACTATAACCAATTATTTATCTGGCACTATATACTCAAGATAACTGATTTGAGCCTAGCAATGGGAAGCATAGTGTAGAAAATTAAATCTTTAACAACCACCCATATAAGAAATTATTTACTAGAATTATTTTTGTCCTCCACAAATCATTAGTTGAGTCCTCACTCAGAACACAGCACCAAAATAGAAATCCTCTTTTGTCACAAGAACTTTATAACAGAAAATTCCTTCATGAACACTTCAGACAACAACTTTTTTTTCCTGGAGACTGAAATATTCACACTTCTGGTAGAACCCTGGAAGCAGAAACTAGCAGTTAATAATCTGCCATTTCTTGTACAGACTATCTCCTTCTTGTTCTATGGTTCTATAATTAATTAAAATAGCATTACTTGAATCACATTGTGTAATGTCAAAATCTCTTAAAACTCAACTCATACTTCTTATACTAAAAAGTCATTTAGAACTGACCAAATAAATTTGCCAAATACCTATATCAGGAGCCTAACATCATTCTTCACACAAGTGCAAGCAAACAGTTTTATTCCTGTTTGTGGAGCTTAACCTTCTGCAAAAGTAATTAGGTCTATAATTAAAAAGCTATTTAGAATGATTAAAACCCTGTTATCTTGTGGCATTTAAAGACAAATGCAAATGTCAGAAAGGATGAATTCATTAAAATTTCTATGTGAGAGAAAAATTGTGGATGGAGAGTGTTATTTATTAAAATGTTACAGTTTCAGGGAAGGTTTGATCTGCAAATAAGACACTAAAGGTGGAAGGTATCTTTCTGCAGCATTTGATACAGTAATCAGCTCCTATTCAAAAATATTTATTTGGGAGGTTATTTTAAACTAACAAGTCATAATGTCACAGTGTTATTTCAAAGTGATGTCATTCTTCTGAGAGGCTTTATGGTTTTCAATAAATTAAGGATTGATAATGATTCTAGCTCTGAGTTAGCCTGATGAAGTTTGCAACCAATCTGACAATCCCTGGTATGTTTATCAAACTAGATTTCAAGATATGAATTCAAAGGCTAATTACTTTGAATAAATTGACTAAGATTTTTCTTGCCAAAAATTTAAATTAGGGGAAAGCAATTGAGGGAGTGGAGGACAGTTGGACTGCATGTTTTTTAATCATCATTTTTAAATGACTGTGGTGTAAAGCAGTCTATTGGTGACCTTTCATATTTTTTATACTTTTGAAGGAAACACAATTATTCATAGGCAGGTAATGTTACCCTCTAGGGGTAGAAGTTACTGAATATTATTGTGTTGTGTGTGACATTTTAAAACCAAATCTGTCTATATCTTTGATATTTTTATTTTCAATACATTATTTAAGATATTACGATGTTGATACAAATACATGATTTAAAACCAAGTTAACAAAATACTGAACTGTTCTTTAAGTATTATCCTTAAATTTATAGATTAACTAAAAAGCGTAAAGACTAAAGACTATTGTGGTTGGTTAGAAAGGAAGACTATTATGTTTATTTAGTCTTGGTTGATTTATTTACAAAGTCAAAGGCAAAGTAGATAAATTTTATTGAATGAAACATCATTCTTCAGTTTTAGTATAAAACCTTCATTAGTTTGAAATATGGTCTCACTGATTTTACAGCATCAATTTCCTATAATTTTAACGTAGGATACTCTGTGTCCCTGATTTTTCAAGATTTTTTTTTTCCAAAAAAAAAAAAAGATAGGAAGGGGGTATTGAAATGTGATTATCTTGAAAATTTAACAGTGTGGCTCATGGGTCAGTTTTTTCACTAATGTGACTTCAGTGAGTTGTACACAGGAGAATTTCACATACTTGTTTTAATCCTTTGTATTTCTAATTTGTTATTATTGCCTTTATTGGAATAAAGTAAGGAAACCTGAATGGATGATATATTTGACAAGAAATTTGTACTCATCCTAGCTATCAAAGGATAAGACCAAGAAATTTTCTCATAAGAATGAAATAAATGTAATAGGAGGGATCAAATGAAAACTGACTGAAGAATAGAAAACATACAATGCGCAGGCCTGACTTCCCTTGTTGAAGATATTATAGAAATAGAATATTACATTAAAAATTTAAATCTTGAATTAATTAAAGATTTCTGATATGCAATAAACCATGCTCATGTTCAGTACACATCTTTATTTTATATACAGAATATTAACACTGAAAAAAATTCTCTGAGTGTTAAAATTAGAAGCAACCTCATTTGTGGCTCAGACTTAATGAAAATCAAAAAGTTATCTGCTGAGTAACTCTATAAATGGAGAGGATCTGTGTATATCTGTACTCCACATATATACTTAGTTTATATTTAAATGATGCTCATGCATGATAAAACCTAAAATTCAAGATATGCATGAAGGTGTTGGAGAGTAATCTTTTTTTTCACTTATTTTAAAAAAATGGAGAATTCATCAGGTGAATAGTTAAATGAATATAAGGAAATGTGGGAAGGCTTGTCCACAAAACTGGCAACTTACTTCACATTGAGGGAATTACAACAGTAAGAAAATATATAAATATGAGGAATGTGAAAGGCATTTATAAATGTATTACTGAATTTATTTTACTAAACCTTGCCCAAGGTTTCGAGTGAGAAATCTTTAAATATCAATCCTATAGGTATTATGGATTTTTTTTTAATATGGAGAAGAATTTTATGAATAGTAAGAATCTGGGAAAAAGTTCTAGTACAAGAATTCATCAAATAATTCCCCCCTATGGGGATTAACATAGAAAAGTCATTGATTTTCTACAGACCAACAATGAACAGCTGAATTTAAAAGTGAAAGCACAATACTATTTAGAATAACACTCCAAAATATAAGATACTTAATTATAAGTCTAAGGAAATATACACAATATCTAAAGGAGGAAAACTGTAATATTCCAATGAATGATATGAAGGAAGAAGTAAATTGAATAGAGATATTCCATATCCATGATAGTAAGAATCAATATTGTCAAGATGTCACTTATTTCCAAATTGATCTACACACTCAATAGAATCCAAATCAGGGCCTCCCTGGTGGTGCAAAGGGTTGAGCGCTGCACTATGAGACTTCCATAGCCATTGCAGCGTGAGTTTGATTCCCAGCCAGGCCAGGGATGGGACACATGTGGTGTAGCACACATTTCCTGCTTCACCCTCTACTCCCCTCAGCAGTGCATTTCAGTGGATCTGCCTGTTCTGCTCCCCACTCTGTCCTGGTGAATCCTCTCACTCCCCTCCCCATCTCTGGCTATTACCCCGGCTTTTATATGCACAAATAAATAAAATATTAAAAAAATTTCCAAATCAAAATACCAATTATTTTGTGTGTATTCACAAACTGATTCTAAAGTCTGTATGAAATGGCAAAATTCCAGGACAGTCAACCTAGTATTGAAGGAGAACAAAGTTGTAGGACAGACACTACTTGACTTTAAGATTTATTGTATCACTGCAGTAATCAATACAGTGTAGTGCTGGTGAAAGACTAGACAAATAGATGAACAGAACAGAATACAGAGGGCAGAAAAGATCCATATAAAAATAGTCAGCTAATCTTTTGAAAGACTGTTAAAAGATTAAAAAGACATGTCACAGACTATATGAGAAATATTTTCAAAAAACATCACTTATAAAGGACTACTATCCAAAATATACAAATAACACTTAAGCTTGATATTTATAAAACAATAACCTGATTAAAAAATGAGCCATAGATACTACAAACCACTTCATCAAAGAATGCATATAGATGGCAAAAAATTTATGTTCCAAGTTATGTCATTAGGGAAATTCAAATTAAAATATCAATGAGATACCATCTCATAGCTATTAAAGGCCAAAATCCAAACACTGACACCAAAGGCCAGTAAGTGTGTGGAGTAACAGCCACTCTCATCCATTACACTGATACGCAAAAATGATTTAAACACTTTGGAAGATAGTTGGGAAATTTCTTACAAAATTAAAGCATAATTTCTCTTTAATAATCCAACAATTTTGCCAGTTGGTTTATGTCCAAATGAGTTGAAAAATTATATCCACTTATAAAAGCAAACATAAATATATGTAGCAATTTTATTTGTCAAAACCTGGTAGCAACCAATATGTCTATTCATAGGAGCAACGAATATGTCTATTTCAGGAGAGCTGAAAAATATTCTGCTTGATCCAGACAATAGAATATTCAATGCTAAGGAAAAATGAGTTATCAGTCATGAAAAGACATGGAAGAAACTTAAATGCATATTCTAATTGAAAGAAGACAATCTGAAAACATTGCATTTTATATGATTTTAACTCTTTGATTTGGTCTTCATCTGACTATTAATTTACTGATTTTATATTCCACATATTAGTGACACCATCCAGTATTTATCCTACCTCTTTTAGCTCATTTCCTTTAGCATTACCTTTTCAAGCTCCAGCCATTCAAATCGTACATTATACTGACTGCAAGTCACATAATCTCTGAATCTTATCACCAGTAAAATGTTGATAATAACAACAATAATAATGACATCTTTATAGAGAGAAAAAATTGAAATACAATGATACATACAAAACACTTAGAATGAGACCTGGCAAATAAGAACTAGTATATAGCTTTTATTATTCATAAGCAAATTTTCAATCTTTGAGCTGGTTGCAATTAAACTGGAGATGGAAAGTATAGGATGTTCTTTGATAATAAATACAGTTATGTTCATACTTCAGTTTATTAGTCTTTCATCTTTATGCCAGCTGAATCTCATTTTTGTCCTTTGCTGGTCAATATATTCAAAAACCAGTGACTACATGTGTGTTTTCATTTTCTGTGAAATGATGCCAAGATTTTATTGTTTCAGTCTCTCCCCACTGAAGAGAATTTGCTATCACTGCTTATGTCATGTTAAATAAGTTCCACTGTAGCACAGAAAAGCATCATCCTTTTCTGGCCAAAAATATCTGAGTGGTGAGCCAAACTGAAAAGAGGCGACTCTGTGTGATGCCTGCAGGACACTTTGTGAAGATGTTTTCATATTCCATCTGTGAAGTGCGAGAAAACAGAGATTTCTGTCAATACACTCTGGTCTCTCCTAATAGTGCTTTTAGATACTAAAGAATTGAGCTAAAGTGGCAAAATTTTTAATGGATGTATTTTGGTCAGAATTGATATCATACAGATACAGTCTTCAAAAATGAACATATTACAGCCATAAAATTAAATAATGTTTCTTTAAAAAAGCGATTTCCAGGAATTATATTATCTGTCACATTTTAATAATCGATAGATCTTGCGTAGTGACTGATTCCTCTTTAAACTGAGATGCTGATAATAAAATTCTATCTTGTATCCAAATATAATCTAAAAAGACATGTTTTTCCCTTGTGGCTGATCTTTAATATATAATGTATGTCTCATGCTCTCCTAACCACCTGATTGCCTTTGATTTTACCTGAGTAAGACAGTGGTTTCAGTGTGTTAGCTTACAATTGCAGTGTGCTTAGAAGTTATATCATGCCAAGTCTTAAAGATTTTGAGTTACTATAATGTACAATAGTGATCTCCCACAGGCACATTCTGCCAAACAGCTGAGGGCTTCCTGTCTAAGTACAAAGTGCAACATGCATCCTGCCATTCCATATTGTGAGCTAACAACTTCCTCTAGGACCTGCCATTGCTAAGAAGCAGCAGACAGTATATTGTACTACCTACTGGTTTATGTGATCCTGAAAAACACTTACTGCTTCTACTTCTTTGGAAAAAAATGTTCCTTTGGTTACCACAAGCAATCAATTATTGATGGAGATTACATGCATCAAATATTTTTAAAAGTTTGTATTTAAGTATAAAAATCATTTCAATAAAATGATATGCATTTTTAAGTGATTCTATTAAGTGCTGGGAAAGCATGCAAGATATTTCTTTCTTTTAGAAAAAATTGAGGACCAAGTTTTAGTTTCTCACCACGTGTAAAAATAACAAGCTATAAAAATTTATTCAAGTAATTTTCTAATTATGATCGTATTCCCTTAGTGAGGTATATAACTTTATTATTCAGATTTAGAAGTTATTTGACATTGAAACTTGAATTTTATTTTTGACTCAATAACCATGATATTCTGCTTCAAGGTCGTATAGAAATTGTCAGTCACCTTGAACATAAGAACGTGAAAATGGTTTTAAAAAGGCCAGGTTGGGATTCTGCTGAGCTAGCTTATTTACATTTAGCTTGGTTAATAAGCTGAACTAGAGCATATAAAGCATGTGCTTCCTTTGATCACTTCCATGGTATTAAAACAGACTGAAAGACGCCACTGAGTAATAAAACCAAATAGAATGTGCTGAGTCTTTAAGGTTTGTAAATAACAGGCACCATTAAGAAAGGCTAAAAACAGACATTAAGTTATTTTTAATGGGAGAAATGTGGAAATAGATCTGAAATATTAGCATATATAATGCATAAAATTATGTCCTATTTTGAGATAATCTTTATTTTTTTACAAATATGAGGCCGTAAACTTTTAAAAATTTGAATCTCAAATTATAATTTTCTTCTTAAGAGCTCAGTAGAATGTGTCACATTTTTGAGAACCTGTCTTTCAGAACAATTATTCAGACCTTTAAAATACAATAATTAGATAACTACAAATTCTTTGAGCATGGTTACATAATGTTATGACAACTATTTAGCCTATAAAACAATAAATGTTTATTCTTATGTCTCATGTAAAAATTTCTTGTTTAAAACAAAATTTTATTGATTTACCAGTAGTTTACTGTGTGATTTTGGGGAACAGCTTCATACCCTTACATGCACACGTGCTTTACTCACTCACCTACCGCCAAGACTAGTTCTCCTACTCTATCACAGCTGAGCTTTTAATTTGTTTATTTTTAATAATGAACAAACTTTAGTTCATAAGACAACAATGATTTAGTCTATCTCAATTCCGGTTACTACCAGACTTTATATTATCAAATATTCAAATACCTCCCACTTTTAAACCTTTTTTTAAACCTATTTAACTATGAGAAAATGTTCTGAATGAATTCGTTTTGATTCATTGTTTCATATATATGTGATAATCCCCTCATGTTTCTTCTGTTAGGGGGAAAGGTAGTCCTGCATGGATTACACAGATGGGTTTGTGGACTCCAACCCCCACTCCAGACCACCAGTGTTCCAGAACCACAAATCAGATAATATGATTATCAAAGAGTAGATCACTGGGAACTGAGGGTGGAGTTAAGCAGCCAGGCTGACTAAAAAACCAGAGAGGTGAGCCTTGGGCTCTCTCTTCCTTTGGAGCCATCTCACTTGATTGAGAGTCAACTCTCAATGCACCATTGCATTCCAGCTCAGAAGATCTGGTAGGATATTTACAGATTTGTATCCATCTCTTCCCTTGGTGTTATTTCTACTTTATTCCCCTTCTTTTGTAAAATAAAACCCTTTAATAACTTTTGTTGTGTGTGCCTGAAGTTGAGGCTTATTATAAAAGTCTTGTGAGCACACGGGTGAGAACCCAGTCAGGAAACCCATTTTGTATTAGGGTTGCCCTGTAACACTTCCATTTTACTCAGTAAAAAAAATTAATAAATTAAAAATTTAAAAGTGAAAAATAAAAAGATTCGATTGAGCAGCCCATTTACCCAATACTTTGTCATTAACCTCTAATAAATGTGGGGTTGGTCACAGTATATTGCATGCTCAGTGCTGTTACAGGGCAGGGAGAGGGGCATCCCAGAACCCCCAAACCTTCTCACTCTAAATAGGTTTTGCCATCCTCAGCATCAAGACAAAACATACAAGAGTTTAATGGAAAGGAAATTTAATGCAAATAGTGAACAATACAGAAAAGACAAAGAATGTACTTACTAAATCAAGCACCCAAAGTTACTCATCCCCTTGAGGGTAAAAATTCAGCCAAACAGGATTGGCTCAAAGCAAGGCCCGTAAACCTACCACAAGCATAAAGTACCTTCCGTGGAGACCCATAGAAAAGGGTCAGAAAAAGTCAGACAAATCTGGGAGGAAAAGAGCAAAATCAAAATCAACATAAAAGCTGCCACTGTTAACCTCCCCATGGGTCTTTCACCCACATCTGTTCAAACCAGTCCAGGACCAAGAAGTAAGAGCAGTTTTTCACATGTTCTCTGTTCCATGTGCCTCCTTTAGGTTTACATTTTGTTCTCCCTCCTGCTTCCTTCCTTTTCCAGTCTCCACTCCAGTTTCTTTTCTTCCCTGCTCTACTTCACCCACCCTTGCCTGGGGCAGGGATCCTGGAACTTCCCTTTTTCCTGGGGACCACCCTGTTAGAGTGCTATGATGCTATTATGGAGACAATTGAGGTCAGTATGTGAAAGCAGGATTATTAAAAACAAAAATTATTTTCACATTATGGTAGGACTCCCAACAGAGACAACTTGAGGGAACGTAATCATAAGAACAAGACATCCTGGGTGTCAATAGGAGCAACTTGATAGCCCTGGATGTCAAGAGGAGTCCAAACTGGGAGATGTGCTCATTTTAGAATAACAAAAACCTGAATTTTTCCTTTATGATACTTACTGTCCATAATTGAAATGCTTTATAAAATGTTATCTATAATAATGTCTATTTCTCTGCTAAATTGTATTTCCTGGTAGAATACAATGCTTTCAACATTATAAGAATTCACTAAATCTTTAAAAGAAATTGCAAGTTGAATGCTCAGCAAGACAGTCTAAACAGAGATAAAACACAATCAGGAATCCCAAAAGAAGTCTCAAAGGTTAATGATGCCATTTGTCCCCTGATGTTTCACTCTTTGTTGTACTCCCCCCCCCCCCATTTACTCAAAGAAAACAAAGCACAACATTCACACCCATCCATTAGGCCCCTCCACCCTTGCTCCCACCCTCTTCCCCTCTGGTAGCTTCAGTTCTGTTGTCAATGTCCTCTGGTTGCCTTTTAGTTTTTATTTTTTGTCTTCTACTATGTTTCCTTATATTGCACTGTAGATAAAATCACCCAATTTTTTCTTTCTCCTTTGCTTTGTTTCACATAATCCCTCTAGTTCCTTTCATTTTGCTTCAAATGACAAATTCCTTTTTTCTTATTGTTGAGCAGTATTCTATTGTGTGCAGGAATGCCACCCTCTTTATCATTTCTCCATCTATTAGACATGGTGGTCCCAGGGAAATGGGGGGATTCCAGGTTCCCTGCCCCACCCAAGGTAGCATAGAGCTGAGGAGGGAAGAGGAGAAGCTGGCAGACCCTGGAATATGAAGGAAGATGGATGGAAAGCAAGTAGAAGACCCAAAGGAGGCACACATTGCAGAGAGATATGTGAAAAAGCGCCTCTTGCTTGGTCCTGGACTGGTTGAAACAGATGTGGTTAAGAGACCCATGGGGAGGTTAACAATGACAGCTTTTATCTTGATTTTGATTTTGCTCTTTTCATTCTTACTTGTCTGACTGTTTCTGACCCTTTTCTATGAGTCCCCACTAGAAGGTGCTTTAGACTTGTGGCAGGTTTTTGGGCCTCAGAGGCCCTGCTTTGGGCTAACCCAGTTTGGCTGGGCATTTACATATGAGGAAATGGGTAACTTCTAGTGTTTGATTTGGAAGCTATATTCTTAGTCTTTTCCTTGGTGCACGCTAATTATAAAGGTCTTATGCACTAGTGTATGTTTTGTCTTGATGCAGCAAACAGCAGAAACTACTTAGAGCAAGCAAAATGGGGGTTCTGTGATGCCCTTCTCCCTGCCCTATTGGAGACTGATGGGTCCTCAGATTGTTTAGTTGTTTCCGTATCTGTTGTAAATAATGTTTCAGTGAACACTGTAATGCATGTTTTTAAGTTGATACTTTAATTTTCTTCAGAAAAATATCCAGTGGGTAGGTTACTTTGTCATAATGTAGTTCTAGTCTTATGTTTCTGAGGACTCGACTTATTGTTTTCTGAAATTGTTGTACCTGTTTACATTTCCACCAAAAGTGTATGAGGAGTTCTTTAGTCTACAACCTCACCAACACTTGTTACTAGTTTGTCCTTTAGATATCAATCTTTCTCACATGGGAGAGGTATCTCATTGTGTTTTTGATTTGCATTTTTCTAACAATTAAGTGATGATGAGGAATTTTTCATGTGCTTCTTATTGGATCATTATCCTTCTGTATGATCTGTATGCTCACTTAAGTTTTAAATCATGCAGTTTTCTTGATTTCCATTTAACAAGTAGCTTAATTTCAATAATTCCATAACTGGAAATTGTGGACCTCTCCTGCCTCGCCCGCTGCTCCCCTCAGCAGTGTATGTCAGTGGATCTGCCTGTTCTGCTTCCCCCTCTGTCTCTGGTGAATCCTTTTACCCCCTCACACCTCTGGCCTATACCCCAGTTGTATAATGCATAAATAAATAATCTTAAAAAAAAAAAAAACTAAAGGGAAAGAAACCAAACCAAAAGGAGAAGGAAGGATAAGTACAAAAGTTGGTTACAAAAAAAGAAATCTTTTTGGCATATGTGGAATACATTTTGAATGTGTTGCTTTAGATTATATCCAACAATGATTGATTTAGTTATACCAATATTTTTATAAAGTCCTTTTTTATATGTTTATGTCTTTAAACCAAAATTTTAACGTATTAGGAATGTTGTTTCCTTTTACAGAGTTAATTATTAATAATTCATCCATTTATTTTCTTGATATCTCAAAATTTTTGGCCACACATGTTAAACATTGTATTAAAATGTTTAAATATTTTCCAGTTATGGAATTATTGAAATTAAGCTACTTGTTAAATGGAAATCAAGAAAACTGCATGATTTAAAAAGAAAATACCATTTATTAGGAATAAAGAAACTTCTCAAAGTTTCCGAAGTGTTTGTAAAGGAGAAAAGAGATCACATTTTTTCTTTCCACCACAGTGGATTAATTGAAAGGATTGATTCTGTCTTTGCAGAAATGTAGTAGCTATATACCCTCAAAGGTTGCTTGGTTGGTTTGTTTTAATGCAGTATTAGATCTCTGTTACCGCTCTCTTTAAATCTTTTTCCCCCAAGATTAGAAACTTGCTCAGCGATATAATAAACACTGCCATCAAAAGTACATTAACTTTTTCCTACATTTTACACAACACTTTCATATATATTTTCTCAACTGGTAGTTAATTATTTTTATTGTTTCCAAATAAGATGCAGTTTGCTTCAATAGTATATATGTGTGTGTGTGTATATATATATATATATATGAACAATATTTTGCAATGCACCTGATGAGTCAGTAAATTATAAACCAAAGGGAAGGTTAGGTCAAGGTAAATACATATGGGGAAAGTGAAAAGTCACAGAAATGAGAGCAAGGTAAAGTGCTGAGTGAAGGTTACAAATGCTGCACAGGGCAGAAAATAAATAATATAAAAAGTGACTTTTAAGTCCCTGAAGAAAAGTTTAGTGAAATGTCTCTTAGAAAAGCTAGCAAAATACTCTGATAATACAGAAAAGATTTGATTGCCTAAATTTGTTCTAATCTAGAATACTATCAGAGCTGTTAACTAATCAGAATGTAATATTTCCTTAATGACACTTTATAAGACCTATTTTCTACCTTACTGCTCCTGAAAATTAAATTACATACATTTACCAATTTTCTAAGTGCTATAAAAATATCGTGATTCTCTCATCTTGCTATTTGAAGTTTTATTTTTCAAACTAGTACATCCTATATGAGAATGAGGAAAGTGAAATAACAGAAAGGCAAAGAACATAGAAATAAAATTTCATCTCCTTAAGATTACTAACAACAAAGAAAAGTCCTTTAAGTTTAACCTTAATTTGCATTAAATTGTTTTTTGTTATCATTCTTCTTTAAAATAAATCATAATAGAAATGCTCACTTGTCTCAAATTTCTTCTTTAAAAGATTTGGAGAAAGTTCACCATAGAAGTCTCAAGTTCATTTGTATTTTCAGCATGAACTTTAAATTTACTAGGAACTTTAAACCCATACAGCTTCTCCTCACATCATCCTAAAGGCCTCTGGTGGATTGTTTTAACTTTAGAGCAGAACTGTTCTAAGAGCTATTACTCAACATATTATCTGAGAATAAAATTTAAGGCACTATTTCCTTCTTTACAAAAGTATTTCACAACATAATTTTCCAGCTGAACTTACTGTGATTGTGAAACACCTAACTTTAGTTACAATCTGTAAGGCTTTATATATATTTCAATGCAAGAAAATTTACCTTAATTCTACTGTACTAAGCAGTTAATTTAATTTAGAGAAACAAAGTTTACAATTAATTAGATACAAAATTAAATTAATTTCACAATTAATTAAATACAAAAATTACCACAAATAGTGAATAATAAATAATGGAAATCTTTAGTAACAACATCTCTTTAATACTGTGCTCTTAGGATAATTTTCTATTTGTTTAAATTGAATCAATGATCAAAATCATGATCAATTTTCTATAAGGCAACTACAAATTCGGTACTACCGAACAATTAATCAACAGCAAATATGTATTGAAACTGGACTTTCATTTTCCAAATATTAATATTTTCAATATATATTTGCTGAGTGTAATTCATATATAGAATGACTTTATGATGTTATTTATATATACAAGCTATGGATTTTTCCTTTCTCATTCCCTCTCTCCCTCACTCTTGCTCTTTCTTATTCAGGCTTCTCACTCTCATCTCCTTTTCTTCTCTTCCTTCCACCACTCCTCCATTTCTCTCTCTCCTACCCCTGATTGTATTTTTTGCTTCTGCAGAGCAGACAAAATTGTAATGCATATCTATTGTCCAAAGGTAATGTAATATTATAGTTATAAATCATATAAATAAAACATGAATGTTGACTGTAACCACAATTATGAAACATAAATAATGTCAGTTGTTTTCTCTTGTTACAATAACCTCCCACTAAGAAAGAGACCTACATTTGATCTTAAATAAAAGAGGGTGATAATGAATTTTATTTGCTGTATTACCTTCTAAATCTCATCTGTTCTTAGTGCAGAACACACCAGTATTTTCTAAGTAGTTTGTAGTTACTAATGGAATTTCAATAGAATATTATATATTATGACTTCCAGCATAGAATTTAATATTATGTTGCTTATTCTCTCAAAGTGAATTAAAAATGAGAAACGCTTCAAGAAAATTGAACTTTGATTAAGATTTCAGACTTTAGGTAATCCTTGGTTTCTCTTTAACTGGAACATGTGGAAATATTCTTCCCTCCCTTTTTTCTACATTTCTTCTTTTCCTGTCAAAGTTTATCATTTTGCCTTGCTGATAATGTCCTCTTGCTTCTGAACTTAAATTCATAGACAAAGGAAATATTATTTTTTCACCTTCTTACTCTGTGTACATCATGCTTCTAAAGTTACTTACAACTCAAGTAGCATAAAGAAAAATGACATTTTTAGTGAGGAAGGAAAATAGATTCCTGAGCAACTCCAAGACACCAATGCAAATTAAATGAAAATTGGAAGAGCTAGTTTTTTTCACATGAATAGATATTTTCTTACAGAATAAATACAGGGTTGCTTGAGTGGAAAAACCACTGATTGGCAAAAGACAGGAGAAAGGCTGTTCTATTTTACATATAAATGAAACAGTGATTTAAAAAAATATGTGTATTGCAGTTATAGAAACAATTTGAACTCTTAGAAAGGATATCCTAGACTCTCCACACAAAAACCTATCAATCTATTGAGGGTGTTTTCTCTACTTATTTTTGGAAACATTTTAAAAGTAAGTTTAGGTTCTATAAAATCTGCAAAAATAATCAGGATCTAGAGTATAAATTATAACTTTACCTTCAAAGAGAATTGTTGAAAAACAATAAGGTTACTTTAATACTTTCACTATCTAAGATACGTAAAAATTAATATATCAAAGTGATATATTCCATTGTAGATTTCTACATGAAATGAGAAGCTGAATTGAATTGCCCCTGCATAGACAGAAACCTGCAACAAGAAAATGCCTCACCTCTTTGCTAGGGAGCATTTTTCCTTCTCAGCTATACCTAGTAGTGGGGAGTGATCTGGGATTTTGATATTCTACAATCCTTGAACTTTAGAACACATACACACACACACACACACAGTGTTGCCCTTAAATCATATATCACAAATACAGAAGAAACTCATTTTTTGTTTGATCTATAAAACTCTTATCTGGTTTTATATTTGTTCATCTATTATTACTTTCAAAAATAAATTATGGAAGCACTACTATGGTTTTAGTATTTACAATTACATTCTTTTGATACTCCTCACTTCAAGGAACAGTATTCAATTATTTCCAGTATGAAAAGCAATCACCAGCCAATCAAAGTATTTAAAATAATACATTAGTTTCTCATTTCCTCACTCATATGAACCAAAAATCATAGTTCATATGTTTATCCCTAAATGTATTTTCCATATTATATCTCCTAAGTTAACAGCTTGCATGGGGTAGGAAAGGTGACTATAGAATCTAGGTTAAACCTTTAAACCAGTAATCCTGAAGTTGAAATATTTAGTAAACTTAATAACATTAATAGCAAGACAGAAGATGTAACTTGGAAAGCATCCTATACTATCCCTTTGCGGATTCTCAATCATGCCAGTTTCAAACGTTTTTGATTTTCAAAGACACTCCACTCATGTCAGCAAAAGTTTGGGTCTACACTTGGAGAAAATGAATATAATGTATGAGATTTCTCTCAACTTCATCTCCTCTACCCTCAACTCTGATTTTCTTCACCCTAAAGAAGAATCTCTCCTTGTCCCAAGATACATATATTCTCCTGAATTCTTGTCATTTCCACTTCCTTCTTTTTCCCTGAATGAGTTTTAAATTCATAAAATATGGTCAGGATCTGTGGCCATCTGGTTTTCGTTGCTGTTGGTACTGTTGGTTTTGCTTTACTCTGCTGTATCCCCAGTGCTGCAATCAGTATCAGTGATTGTATTATATATACCTATATCTACTTTAAATATTAGTAACACAGTAGAACTTGCAGGGGGTTCCTGGGCAATGTACCAAAACTGATCCTGGCCAAAAATTTCAGGGAATCAAAAATGTTATCAGGCAAAACTGAGAATGCTCAGAGATCTCACACTGCTAAGAGGAAAAAAAAAAAAAAAAACAACATGTAACTGGTTCCAGGGTTCATGACACCCACATGCATAAAAATCATCAAACTCGTGTGTGTTCAAAGATGTTTTTCATGGGTGAGAGGCAAAAGAAGTACAAAGGAATAAGGGAGAAAAATATTTTTAAAATAGGGACCTACCATCAAACTCCCAAATCACCTGTCCCTGTGGAGCAAAGGCCAGGCAAAGAGCCAAGGCCCAGAGAGGGGTAACCAGGGCCCAAACACAAAGCTAACAGGAGAACTAATCCAAGGCACCTCCTGGTAGCAAACATGAGAGGTTGGAAGGGACCCACTGGAATGAGAGAGAAGAACAAAACCAGATTTCAAACTGTACCACACAACTTAATCCCTAGGAAGTCTAGATTGGAGTTGCCGTAGTCTCTATAGAGAATCACATGGTTCTGTATGCCAAAACACTGGAGCCAGAAAAAAAAAAAAATTAAAGACCAGGAGAAGGAGAAGGCTCTGCCCATGAGTATTCCATTCTACATGACCTCATAGTTCCTTCATCCTTCCCAGAAACATCCTGTTCAAATCTGGCTCATGGCATGCTGGGTATTTGCAATTTCAGGGACACGAAAATAGAGGAGAAAATAGCTAGTATGCTTGCAACAAGAAATGTCAGCTCTGGGTATTAGAAATCACACCAGGAATCAATTATCTGAATAATTTTTTTGTCTTCTGATAGTTCAGCCCCTGAGAACTTCTGCTGATCTACCTTACTAAAATGCTAATATTTTTCCTTATCAAGTGCAGAAAGAAAAGGTAGAAGATTATTTTGGTCCCCACAGAAACCAAGGCTTCACACATCTGACAACACTTTAATCAGACACCAAAGCAATGCAGAGCTGTTTCCATTTTTAGTTTCACAACTCATTTTTTACTGTTTTTGAAAAAACACAATGTTATATAATAACCATTTGATGTTTATTTTAGGTTTGTATTATTCTTTATGTGGAAGTTCCTTGATGCAAAGGCTCAATTATTCTTTTACTACCATCTGGTTAGTGATACCTCAGTGGAAACTTTGTTTGAAGTCAGAAACTGTGTTCAACACTTCCCCTAGTTTTAGCATATAGAGATGTTGTTCTAAGTATTTATTTTGATACCTACAGATCTAATAAATAAAGGACTATCATCAAAGCTTATAAAATTAAGTACCAAGTTTCAAAAAATACAATTTTTCTCTTCATTTTGCCTGTAAACCTTGAAATAAGGAAACGTAATAGCCAAATTTTGGGGTAGATATTTAGAAGAGAGGTGTGCATTCTGGGCAGTGATCAACAATTCTTTCTATTATTGGTAACATCCATTACCAAACTTGTTAATGTTATCATAGATCTATTTTCATCTGGTCAATAACTATTTTTTTAAATAAAAATGTATTTATTTCAGTTATGTAACATGATGCTTTGATATACATATAAAGTGAATTGATTACTATGATCAAATTCATCATTCTCACATAGGTACCATTAGTGTATGTGTGATGTGAGCTCTGAGATCTACTCCCAGTATATAATCCAGAATATTAATGACTGGCACCAGGCTGTATATAATTAGGTCGCTAGAGCTCATTTATTCTGCACAACTGTGCCCAATGTCCCTTTTCCACCACCTCGGTATCCTGGAACCGAGCACTCTACTCCCTGCTTTTATGAATTTGACTTTTTTAGCTGGCATGTATAGATAAGATGACCTAGTATTTTTCTTGCTATGTCTGGTGTATTACACTAATGTACCCCCAGTTGATCCATGTTGTCACAAAGAACAGGATCTCCTTTTTACCTAAAGATGAATAACATTCATTGTATATACATGACATGAGTTTTTTAGCCATTCATCAGTTAATGATACATGTATTGGTTATTGTGAAGAATGCCGCAGTGAACATAGGAGCTTAGAGGTCTCATTGAGGATCTGACTTATTCCCTCTGGATGTACACCATTAGTGAGATTTAGGGTCATGTGGTCATTTTATTTAGAATTTTTTGAGGAATTCGTACATTGTTTCACATACTGATGGTACTTCTTTATATTGTTACCAACAATGTACAAGGACTTCCTTTCCTGCACAGCCTCTCTGACACTTGTTTGTTTTTTGGGTTTTTTTAGTTACTAGTCTTACTGAAGAATCTGAGGAGATATCTTATTTTGGTTTTGATTTGTATTTCCCTGATTAGTAACATTAAACACAATTAGTTGCAACATCGCTAAGGTATCATTTTTCCTTGGAGGGGGTCTATGTAAAATATTTTTGAATTCTGCAAAATTTTCAAATCTAAACACTGGCCCTTCTTGTTGATTTTATAAAATTTGATGATAAAATATGTACACTTTTCAGAAAAGGCTCAAAGATACTATTTGAACATAAAGAATGCACTGTGTTAATAACATATTTGGTTACACTCTGTGCAGGGAGGTGATACCCATTAAACCATATTCTTACTTTTCAAGTATCTAATTTCTGCTTTTGTTTTCTAGACAGGTTACAGACCTCAAACAAAACAAAATAAAAAGAACCAAAAGCAGGTAGAACACATGTAAAATCCACAATGGATAGAACAGGTATATGACAGAAATTAGAATGATAGATTGTCAGTTTTCAATTATAATACAGAAATATTTTGTTATTTTTACTTCATTTTAAAACAATGCCTGTAGATTGGTTATGGTAGGAAAATTCAAGATAATTAAGTGCAAATGAAGTTCTTATTAGTTCTTTGTGTTGATCATGTACCTTAGAAGTTATAAGGGAATTCACAGAATTTATAAGAGAAAGGATATCACCTCTTACCTACCACACAAACTAACAATAACATCCAAACAATACGTTTAACAAAAACTCTACCAAGTGTGTGTGAATGATCATTTTTTAATTTAGTACAAACTTACCGATTTACCATTAGTTTAAACACACGATTTTAGGAGTACAGTTTCACACTTCCATATGTGTGTAACCTCACCACACTCACCACCAAAGTGCTATGTTCTCTTGTATTTTGCTTGTTTCACTCAATATTATGACTGAGATTCATTCAATTATTGGGTATTATGATTATTCATTCATTATTACTTGTCATCAGTTTTTGTACAAATATATAAAACTATAGTATATTTAATAAATATTTCTGTCCTCTTTATGTAGGGACCACATTAATCTATCCAGGGCTCCATTTTTAGTTTATACATTGCGTGTGAGCCTTTGTTTTTTGTTTTTGTAAAACTGAGATAGCAGAACTAGCTTTAATGCACGGAACACGTAGCTTTGGAAACAGAGATATTTAGTATTTATTTCTAGTTCCACTTACCCCCTTGCCTCTTTAAAGTCTTAACTTGCTCATCCCTAAGATGGAGATTAGTAATATCTCCCAAATCACAATATACACAAAGGACCAGAAACCACTTTTTTGATGCTTTGGTTGTCTTAGCTTTCCATCCCACCTCCCTGCTGTTCCTTTCTTCAGCAGATGGTGATCAGTGCTTTTTGAGACTCATGCTAAGGGGAGCTAGCTCTGGTCCACACCTGACTCAGTTGGACCTGGAAGGCAGGGAGTGTGGGAACAAGATATCTGCTCCATTGCCCAGCTATGGCCACAGACAATGACCATTACAACAGCCTCAGCAGCTATACCCTGCCTCTGAAGGGGAAGGCTGTAAGTGCTAGGTACCTGCTTGATAATTTCCAAGGGATTGTCAAATTTTCTTTCATCTGTCTGTATCTCACATGTAATGTGTCAAACTCTTTCACCTATACTGGTGCCCTGAATGAGCCCAGCCTTGTTCTTACCTAGTGACCCACCGAACTCCTACTTCTGGGAGAGATGTGGAGGGAGAACTTCTCTTGCACACACAGGACACCACCACTCAATGTCCCAGGCCAGAATGAGCCTGTGTGACTGTGTTCCATTTCTGAAAAGGCCACTGTGTCCCAGAGTACCCAGTCATGCCATGATTAGCTAAACCCAGTCCATTTTGCCAGTGGAGGTATCTAATTTTCTGGCTGTGCTCCTCTGTCTTTCTCTGCAGCAAGTCACTGACCTTAGTGTGCACATTCCATGGAAAAGTCCTGTGACTAGGGAAATCAAAATCTTCCTTTGAAACAACGTAGAATTGTTTTTAGAGGGAGATGGGATCCCTACGTCTCTTTCAGCATTCTGCCATGTTGTGGTTAGAAAGTAGTATTACTATATTTAAAAGAGAAATTAGGGGCCTCCCTTGTGGCACAAAGAGTTAAATCTGAGCACTATCAAGCTATCAGCAGCCACTGCTGCATAAGTTCAATCTCTGGCTAGGGAGCTGACACACAGATGCAGCAGACCTCTCCTGTCTTACATGTTGCTCACCTAGCTGTGTATTTCAGACAATCCACCTGTTCTGTTCCCCAGTCTGTTTCTGGTGAATTCTCCCACCACACCCTCCAGAAACACACACACCTCTGGCCTACACCCCAGCTTTTGTATGCATAAATGAATGAATGAATAAATAAATCTTTACAAATAAAAAGTAGAAATTAAAAAAATTCCTGTATTTTTTCCAAAATATCACAGACACATATACACACACACATTTAGATTTGGTGTTATAGATGTATATACCTCTGATCTCTATAGCTTCAAAATTATTCAGTCATCCATTAAATGGCTAACTGCAAATTTTCAAGTGGAAGAAACCCACTCTTATAATTAATTTCCCTGCAAAATTTGTAGTGTGCTAAAAAAAAAAAAAAGGTGAATCTCCAGTATGATAATCTTTCAGTCTAAAGCACAGTTTGTCTATTGATTACTGGAGGTTTTAATAATTTTCTGTCCTCTTGAGCGCCTTCCACATTACTAACACTATCCATTACCACTAGAAAAGATATCTCACAGGGTGGAATTTTTAACTCAAACAAAGCCATCCTGATTGTGAATAGAAGTAGATTTCCCCTTCCCCCCTCAAAAAACTCTTTGAAATCATAAAAGAAGAAATAAAATGTGCTTTGTAAAATTGAATGAATTGTCAATTGACCAGTAATTTTTGTGCTGCTTTCATAGGGCAAAACGAAGAATTCTATAAGGGAGAAGAGGAGAAAAATGCCATAAAATTGGCATGGATTCTTTCACTGGATAGGAAAAAAAAAAAGTATCACAAAGAAAAGAGAATTTGGACTTGAAATATAATGAAAGTGATTTTTCTGAACAGATGAAGCAGATGGCATTTACAAAAGCAACTAAACTTTGTGAATAGTGTAGAGTTTTCTTTGGTTCTCTTCTTTTCAGAGAACATAACACTTGAGAAAGAAAATGGGTCTGAAAGTTGATTATAAGACTTTCACCCCTGTGAAACCAGCTCAAATTTAACTCTTGCTATCTCTAACTTTCTGGTACTAACTCGATTTAGTGAATAACGACTATTTCTAGTTAGAATGATATGGCATATTTTTTGAACAGGTTACTATATATCTATTATTTATGTTAACATATTAAAAGCTTTAAATACTAAATATAAAGATAGGGCAATAAATCAAGATAGAAATTTAAATTTTTGATACTTTGTAAAATTGAACAATCCTCCTACTTACTAAAATCATAGTTTCAAAGTTCCATTAGCAATGTCCAGCATAAAACAGCTGATTGATAAGTATATGCTCTTATCTTTGAAAAATTCAGACTAACTGAAATATCAATTATAGAGAATAATAAATTTGTATCAGTTTTCTCAAACATACATGAAACATTACCTTAACGTGTAGCATTCAAATTGTTAATTTTTAGTTCAGATGAGACAATCCAATAGAACTAAATATATATATGAACTGAGATAATGCACTAAAACACAAAGAAAGAGTGTCAAATTCATTGAATTTTATAGTTAGAAATTCTATTTTATTGACTAGATCTTACATTTTATAGAAAATAAATTTGAAGCTTGAATAATTTAACTAATTGAATTTATAACTCATGGTTAACAACTACTCTAGGCTGGAATAATGACCAACTTACAATGTTATAAAATATGGGCATCCAAGTTTATTCTTCATGCTTTATATTTGCTTTACTTCTAGTAAATTATTTACTTATCATACTATCCAATTTTTTTATGATCCTAGGTTTATGTCTTGTTAGATAGCTCCCCTTCTGGTTAAACTTATATAACCAACTATGTGCCATTATTACAAGCTTCTCAAAACATCATTCTCAAAATAAAACTCTTCTTTAGCTTTTAAAGAGTATCTCTAATTCAATCAGCTTCCAAGCTATTGAAAGTCTCTCTTAACACTGAGTGCTTTCATCTTCAATTAATTATCTTATTAAAAAAATCTATCATTTTTTACCATCCCGTTGTTTACTACCCTCCTCTACGCCCCTAGTTTCCTTCATTTGCTTACTAAGAAGATATCTGAGTCCAGCATACTATAGTCCAAGGAATATTTTCCCCTTCACAATCTCTTTGTTACATTTTTATCTCACCTGAGTCTTTCTACATATATGTAAACCACAATCACTAGGATAATTTGAGCTATGCCCTATATCTCAACTAAAATATAATTTCTTGATCAAACTTTGCCTACCCAAATCAGAAGTGCTTCAACATATCTTAATTCTTCTAATCATTCTTACCTAAACTGGAAAAGCAGGGATTATGTCTTATTTATTGTTATGTCTCCAATTTATTCCAGGTGAGAAAATTAGCAATCTTTCAATAACTAGTTGGATAATAAATATATAATCAACTGAACAAATGAATGGCAGTTACCATCCTAAACTTCAAGGTAAAATATGAAAATGAAAGTTACATTTAAAAATAATCCACATTTTTCTATAACCCTTTTTAAAATTCAACTTGCTCAATAGTACTTCCTTCCCTAATTTTAAAATAATGTATTCCCATATTCAATTATTTATTTGTACCATCATGTGGGAAGGTTGATCAGATAATACTTTCTTTAAAAAATTAGGCCAAGTAAATACCAAAATTTCCCTAAGGGGGGGGAAAAAATACAGTAGCAATTTGTCTATACTATTTATTATTTTATTTGGTAACATTATATAGATTATTAAACTTAAATACCTATCAAGTTTATATGTAAGAGGATTTAATCCATTTTATTTATCATTGATAGTTCTAAAAAATTTTATCAGTTGGTTGCAATTATCATTAATACATGCTGAAGTATGAGTATAGCAAAGCAAGAAAAAAAAAAAACATCAACTTTTTCACCCTAATTTTGAATTGTGTTGCCTCCAGGAAGATAATTCTAATTTTCTTATTTAGCATAGTTTTATCTGGATTTACCAAGAAGCAGACCTTGAGATAAATGATGTAAGATGTTTATTTGTGCAAGTTGTATATTTAGGAAATGGTTCTAGTAAACAGTGGCAAGAAAATGAAGAAGGAACCCAAGAAAAATAATAAATAACTCAGAGCTCTCTCACCTCTGAGACAAAATAGCTGACGTACTTTTATATCACCACCCTGAGTCTTTCCTTCTGGTTTGAAGGAAGTGGCATTGGCAGTTAATACCACCTAAGAGAGAATACCTTTTGGGAATGAAATAAGGTAATTAGGGGTTAGAGGTCAAATCAATACACACTGAAATTTATTTATTTTAAAGATTTTATTTATTTATTCATACAAGAGCTAGGGTACAAGCCAGAGTCCAGGGAGGTGAGAGGATTCACCAGAGACAGAGCTGGGAACAGAACAGGCAGACTGACTGAAAACACACTGCTGAGGGCAGCAGCGGGCGAGGCAGGAGAGGTCTGCTACACCATGTGGGTCCCCTCCCTGGCCTGCAGAGGGATAGAACTCATGCTGCAGTGGCTGTGGTTTGCTTCATAGTGCGTTGCTTAAGCCACTGTGCCACCAGGAAGGCCCCACACTGCAATTTAAAAGCTTGAGTAACATGGACACTGGCTATATTCATCATACAATGCTTTTGGATAACACAAACTAAAGCACAATAATACATTTCTAGAACAGCACAAACTGAAATATATTAACAGAAGTATAAACTATCTTATCAGATTTACACTTCAGGGCATAACTGGATTTATTTTTATTTTGTAAACAGCTAGGAACCTCCACAAAATATATGAAACAATTGCTTTTATATATTGCATGCCAGACTGTAGAATTATCTTCTAAGAATAGAGAGCCCCCCAAATAACCAGCGCCCCAGTACAAATTCTTAGTATCACTGTGATCCTTTTGGAATTTAAGAGACTGGAATTTAGGGAGACTGAGATGGCTTAATTGAAAGAGAAGCTACCAGAGTGTTAGAAGACGGGCAATAGGAGATAGCCCCTGATAGAAATCCTTACTTAGACTCAGTTGGTCTTAGCTAAATTTAGATAAGTTTCACAAGTCTCAAGAGTTGGTTAATAACTGGGCACCTTGGGCCTCCCTGGTGGCGCAGTGGGTTAAGCAATGCACTATGAAGCGGACCACAGCCACTGCAGCATGAGTTCGATCCATGCTGCCAGCCAGGGAGGGGACCCACATGGTGCGGCAGACCTCTCCTGCTGTGCCCGCTACTCCCCTCAGCAGTGTACTTCTATTGATCTGCCTGTTCTGCTCCCAACTCTCTGTGGTGAATCCTCTCACCCCCCACACCTCTGGTTTGTACCCCCAGTGCTTGTATGCATGGATAAATAAATCTTTAAAAATAAATAAACAACTGGGCACCTGAAACTCTGCATATGGTAATATAAAACTGGACATATTATTGGAATTTACTGGGAAAGGGAATAAATGTATCATTTTGGGTGCTAAAATGGTAATTGTGATGAAAACAAGCAACTGTGAAATATTATTGAAAACTCTTCTTAAGAATATTTTATTTTATGTAAATTAAGAGTAATGTTTTAAAATTGTGATCGTTCTAGATTTTATTTCCTTTTTTGTGTGTGAAATGCACATTATTAGATGGATGATGCTTCCTTCTATTCTTATTTTGGTAATAACTTTAAACTATGAATAAACTTGAACTTTCTAAAATTCTTTTATTCTGACACACTTGAAATTTTTTAATATAATGATATGAGAAACTAAATATGAAGATTCTCTAAAAAATTTGCAGTTGGAAATAACTGCAAATTTAATGTAAAGTTCTAAGAATGGTATAAAGTACTCATGTGATCATAATCCACATCACTTATGGCTTTATAATGAACTTTTTGAAAGTAATTTAAATATATCATTTCCCATATCTTCCAAATACACTAATACATATTTCCCAAAATTATTGATAGTCTCTAAAATAATCATAGTACAATTATCAATTTTAGTGTGTTCACTGAATCTTTTTATTCACATAAAGTTGTTCTATATGATATAACTATTTTTTTAGATTTATTTATTTATTCATACAAGAATTGGGGTATAGGCCAGAGGTACAGGGTGTGAGAAGATTCACCAGAGACAGAGTGGGGAGCAGAACGGGCAAATCCACTGAAATACATTGTTGAGGGGAACAGCAGGCAAGATAGGAGAGGTCTGCTGCGCCATGTGGGTCAGCTCCCTGGTCAGGGACCGAACTCTTGCTGCAATGGCTGCAGATAGCTTCATAGTGTTGTGACTTAACCCCTTGTCCCTACAGTGGCCCCTATACTTATTTTTTAATCACAGCAATAGATATAATTGTGTCTTCTTTACAACTCTATATTTTTTCTTTATCTTTTTATCTTCCTTTTTGTGTTTTCTATGATTTTCCTTCTTTTTTTTTTGAAACTTCATAAAGCAAAAACTTCATAAAGTGGATGAACTTTACTAAAATTACCTATAATTGTAATAGTAATGGTAACAGTGGAAGTTGGTAGAGTTACTTAAAAAAAGTCTGTGACTATTAAAACTTAATATATGCATGTTCTAGTGCTTCTAGATATTTTCCTGAAATATAAAATTGTACAGATAAACATAGCAGTATTTTTCACAGTAATTCCAAATTGGAAACAGTTTTAAGTAATCCAACAAATAAATAAATTTGTGATGCATTTGTATCATATTACTAATGAAAGTGAATGAACTCTACTAAACTTTAATTGTGGAACATTATCATTCAGTTAAAGTAAATGATGTTATATGTCATATATATTTAACATTAAATGAAATAATTTAAATATCAATGAATAAATATGCATGATACTAATTTAGAAATTTAGAAATCAAAGTAGTGAAAAACTTGTATAGAGGAGTTAAAAGTGAATAGGAAAAACAAGACAGAAATGAACCTTTAGATTACATGGTAGTATTCTCTTTCCAGATGTAAGCAATGATTACATTGTTCAAATTTCATTGTACATATTTATCAAGCTAAATACCACTGCTATTTGTTATTACTAGTTCATTGTTTATCATCTTATTAAAGAGTGTGCATTTGTCCTATGAGAAAAAAGACTTCTTTCAATACTATGACTTTATTGCACAAGAGATAATTGTTCTTTCTGAAGCCTGTGTCCAAATGAATTATCCCACTCCCCTTTGAAAAGTCGAATATGAATATGATTACTGGGGTCAAATTCTATGCAAAATTAAATGTGCTGTCTTGTTTATCTTCAGTGTCACTTCTACCAACTCTGTAATGAAAATGAAATTATTTTAGCAATGTAAGAAAATTCTTTACAAAATTCACCTTTGAACAGTTTCTGATTTCTATGATTGTCAGATATTGACAATGCTTTACCTTACCCAGTATCTGTTTTCATATCTCTTTTGCATTCATTGTCTTTGTTTATCCTCTGTCTCTGGACAACAAACTGCACCCATAGCCATATCAATAATCCTTGATTTGTTAGATTACAATTCATGTTTTCTGACGCTTCAGTTAGGTTTATTTTTTAATTTCTACTTTGTCATACTTCAGACCATTGTTAATAATCCTCTGATTTATATCCTCCATAAAGTGATTTAAAACTTCTTCAAAATACAAATATGTGTTCCAGAACCAATTTTGTTTTGAATCTGCATAGTAAAATGTTTGGTGTAAGTGAAATTATCCATATACTTAATCATGTTTCAGTCTCTTATAGATACTAGAAATTCTGATTTAATTACTAAATGTGGAAGATTTTATCTTCAGTAGAAATTCTTTCTTGATACTCTCATTGGATTGGGAATGTTAAATATGATATAAAAATACTTTCAACACTCTCTATAAAGCATATGTTATAACAATAATGTGCTGAAATGTTTGTGTCACTTTTTTTGACTGTAATCTTCATCTTTAGTTTTCCAAAATACTGCCATAAAAATGAAAATTTATTTTAGAAATTGTTACATTTGAAGGGGATCTGCTAATTAGAAAGTGTTACGTTATAGGGACTGTAGAAAATACTTATCAAAGCACACATAAAGTAAAATACAGCATTTTATTATCAGAGTATTAATCTATAATATAAATTTATAATCAAAAATATGCATTTAGAAAAAATTCAGAAACTTCTGAAAAATGATTTTTGATAAATCCTTTCAGTAGACTCATATTATTCTTAAAAAAATCTCTTAAGCACTTTGTAAGAATTAGAGGGTAAAGAGTGACTTCTGAGTTAAAACATGTCATACATGGGCAGAAGACAAGGTTCTGATTCAAACATCGAATTTTAGAGTTTTCTTATAAACATCAATCTTAGGCTGACATTCATGCCCAGAATAATTTGCCAAGTTGCTGTTTTAAAAGTAGTATAAACCTCAAGGTCATTTTTCCTAATTATATGCTGTCTCTAGGAAACTTTATTGAAGCATTTTTCTCAAACTTGAGACTTGCTGAATAGGAAAAGCATTCCTCTCAGGTCAAGCTTTGTGCTCTGTGACATATTTACTGAGTCTTTGTTCTTCAGCTGGCCTTTTCATTACTTAGTGCAATGAGATAGGACTCAGATAATAAGTCTGATATATCTAAATGTCCTTAAATTGAGATTTGGTTGTGAAAATTACAAGGAAAGTATTCACTTCTTTACTTAATATTGATTTTATTTCTTCATATTTTTCCAGTCCATTGTACATTGCAATGCATTTTCTCATCGTTTGTCCTGACAGTAAGAATCTTTATAACAAGAATTTCTAGCATTTAATAGTTTTAAATAGCTTTATATTAGATTTATTTGAAATTCAACTGCCAATATAGAACTGTAATTGTCAAGGTACAGTATTTTATTTACATTTTCTAAAAGAACAGTTTATGTCACCAAGACTCATCTCCTAGTCCATACACTAAAATGATGTTATTACATAATTTTCTTTCTGATAAAGGACCTGTATTCAGAACATATTAAATACTCAGTACTACTATAAAATTCCATTAAATTTTCTTTTTACTAAAAAGAGTACAGATGATTTTTTTAAGATTATAATCAAGTCCAAATACATTTAAAGTAGGATATTTCTTCTACAAAACAAAGTGTATCACTAATTCACTTGTAAATTATAACTTGTGGTAGTATAGTTATTTTGTAGGAAGGAGTAAACAGAGTTTAAAATAATTTTTTCAAACAATGTTGGGTTAGCAAAAGGGTGAGTAAACAGTATGATCACTGCAGTATCAGGAGAAATAGAAGAGCTTATTCTCATTATCACTTTGTGGTTGTTCAGGCTTGGGGTCAAGGCATATTTCTAGCACCCATAGGGAGGAGGGAAGTTTGGTTAAAGTTGATGAGAGAAAAGGTAAAGAATCAGTACACTCAGTCAATCATAAGGTGTACGATATCATATACAACACCCATGTTCATGTTAATTGAAAGAATCGGGGGTCAATATTGTAAGTATATGTTAGCAGTTAGTCTATTCCAGGACTATGACCAAATTCACATTTATATATTATATGACCCCTCTCCTTTTACCCATTATAGGTACACAGTGTTTTATAAATAAAATAGAAATTTTAGGAAACTAAGGAATAATTAATGGTTTATTAATTTCAAAATGGTACTTGTTTGCAGAAGAAAATTTCTGCGTTGTTTTCCAAATATTTGTATCAGTTAATCTCAGACAAAAGAAGGAAAATTAATCGAATAGTCTTTTTCAAGAATGACTGATATAAATATAGTTTACTAGCTTTACTCAACAGATTGTGATTCAATTCTCTTTTGAAGTTTCCTAGAGCTCTTAATCATCATGCTCAGTAAATTTGTAGAATTTTAGGAGTCTTTTCTTTAATTATTTTTTTCATTTTGCCAATGAAGTATTGTTTCATTTAAGCCTTAATTTAATAGATTTTCTAAGATGATAAATCCATTTAGTGCCTCATATGTGCAATTCAAAATTAGTTTTAAAATTTGAGACCAAGACACATTATATTCCACATAAAATATTGAATATCACTGAGTCAATTGAATTGTTTATAGCCCTAGGACTAGAACTCCGTAGAATAATGGGTAATATTATTGGCTAATACAGAGATCTAATCCCCTGTTGAACCATTCCATTATACTGTTCTGGAGGTAAGTATGAACTCTAGATAAAAATTCCAAGGTAAAGTTTAGAAGTTTCAGTATGAGATCAGTTATTCTTTATGAAATGTGATCTGATTCAAATAGACTGTAAAAGTCAAGTTTAGCAAAATACTGGTACGATTAATGTGTCACAATGTTAAGATTGGAGGAATCTGTTCTTATTTATGAGTTAAATGATAACTTATGGGTTATCATTTCTAAATGACTTCCTTTGGTCTACAAGTAAGTTAAGATGAAACCAGAAGTAGGTTTGCTTTTCAAATTTATTTTCATTTTCATACATAATTGTATTTTCTTTACATTTTATTTCAACTATTTCTTTTAATTAGTACAACTGTCTTCCAAATCATATTTAATGCCTTTTTTTAATCACTAATTAAACTAAGGTTTCTAGAGCTTAAATTATTTGTCCAGTGCCATTTAGTAAATGACACAAGAATACACAATATTGTTTTTCTAACTCAAGATAAGGTATTTTTTTCTGCTTTGCTACACTAAGTCAAAGCAAGCTGCAGAGATTCACACTTTCTAAAACAGATAAAATATTAAGTGGTTTCAAGCCATTATTATGTATAAAATTCTAGGGAATCTCAAGTTTCCCTCCTTGCTCTTTGGGATTATATGATGGGTACAAAGTAATGACTATGCTTCCCCTATGTTTTTGCTTGATTTACTTTTAAAAGCTTAACAAAGGTGACCATAAAGAATAAAGTGGGAAAATTAATTATAAAGAATTACAGGGGTATTTCTAAATATAGGTATTTCTAACTCTTTTTTCTTCTCAAAGAAATTTGTGAATTATGAGATATAAAGTGATCATTTCAACTTTCAGAAGAATTACACTATAGTTAAAACACAGCTTAGTTTTTCACATGCTTCTACTCAGCTATTTCTTGTTAATTAATATTTTTTATATGAGACCAATACTGAAAGAATATTACTTTCAGTATAAATGTCAGCTATTATATGTGAGGATTTTTAAGTCATTAATACATATTAAGGGACAATTATGTTAATGCAAATTAAATTCACTCTTTCCTGTATTTGCACAATCAAATAAATTTTCCTAATTGAAATTTTAGAATATGCTACAGGTGATATTTTCTTTTCTAATAAAATATTGATGATTCATTTAATACAGAAGAATCCATAATTGATGAACTTTTTCCCAAATAAGTTAAAGTTTATCATTTTAGTAAAATAATAATTGCTTAACAAATTAGGTTCACCTAACAATTTTAAATAATGAACTTTACAGAGTATATTTGTTTTTTGTAAATATATAAATATTTTACAAGGAATTATTATTAAAAAAGCAGAATAAAAATAAGAGCTAAAATATGAGAATTTCTGATTCATTCATACATCAAACATCATATGTTAGATATGTATGTATTTAGGTAGTGGGGATTTAGACATTCAAGTTCTGAAAGATGAATCAGATACCAGTACAGATCTTTGACAAGTTTATCAATTGAAGAGTTGAAGATAGACCAATAAGTGAAAGGAAACAAAACTAAAGAAAACAAAACATGGAATAATAGCTATAATTATAAGTTGCATGTCAAAGTATGTACATAGCAACAGAACATCCAAAAACAAATCCATTATCCTTTCAGAACCTGAATGTCTCCAAAAGCAAGGCACAAAATAAGTAAGAGAGGGAGACCTATGGAGTTGACAGGTAGCCCTGTCGCAGGTCCACATGACCAATAAGAATTCTGGGAACTATGGAAACAGGTCAAACAGAACAGGCAAGACACCTCCTATGATGTACTAGCAGAGAAAGACTTCCAAAGTTATGAAAAGCCCTTGAAAATAGATTATGAAAGAAAACCCAAGTTATTTTTCTTGTGTAGATGAGATGATATCTCCTATCTGGCCTGCTTTCTTGCAGAATATTGAAGTTAATCCAACTTTTCTGTCCTCCATTTCTGTCTCTGGTGAATGCTCTTATCTCCCTCACTCCCCCTCACTCCCTCTCACTTCTGACCAGCACCCCAATATTAAACCACCATAGTTCTGACTGAAAGATATATCACATACTATTTGTAGATAGCTATTAACATATCTATAGACAATTGATCTACAATAGCCAATTTGAATTTTGGCTCAGTCATAGCATAAAAACAACCAAGCAGTAAATATACTTGAAAGAAAATTATAAGAAGTATCTGTCACCATAGAATTGAATTTTTAATTTAAAAAAAGTTTCTTATATAGCTGTTCATTTTCTGAATTGAATCAAATAGGCAACATGACTCCTGTCACTCAGAACTAGAAATTGCTACATGTAAAAGCTTCCCTCAGATACAAGTCTCTGAACTTAAACTAGGAATTTTATTTTCAAACATTGGTTTTATATCCTATATATACAAAAACATGTAACTGACATAAATATCTTATTCCAAAAAAGTTTTCAAAAGTTTGAAAATACTGATAGTAATATTTGGTTATCACTACTGATAATGAAAATGATAATCAGTTGGATTTATCTTTTAAGCTGTATGTATAGTTAGATTATTTATAAGCAAAGCTGTGTTGCTAGTTGCATCACTTTGGTTGCTGAAGAATGGGTAATTTAAATTATCTAATATACTTTTTGGAAAGAGGATTCAATCTTTAAAGTCTATAAAAATGATGCTTGCAAAAAATCAGCACTTTCCAAAATCAGTAATTATCCAATACACAGTTTTTCATTGGTACATCTATTATAAAAATCAGTATTCCACATTAAAATTTATAAGGGAATGTTTTATTTAGTTTATTTTTTAAAAAGCTTCCTCTCAAAGCAATATCATCTCCCTCTTTTGTTTGAATCATAGAAAGCAAGGAATACTCATTTTGTTTAGGAAAGATAAGGAAGGAGAATAATCCTGCTTACTTCTTGCTACACTACACAGAGCAGCAAGAAACACTGGCCTTGACATGTGTTTTACACGCTGACCTTATATGCATGTAACAATGTTTTGACAGGACACATGCCCTCCTGGAGAAGAGATTGCCACATTTCTTTTTTGTAGGAGTGATGGATCTGAATAAATTCCTAAATAGTATTAACTGGATATTAATACTAAATTTGCATCTTTGATTCATTTGCATTGTTTCTGACTCATTTAACATTAATATATTTATTTGATGCAAATTAAATCCACCTTTCTAGTTTGCTGAGTGGTCTAACAATATCCATTCCAAGATCCATTATAAGGAAAAACAATGCATTTCACTATTGCTATCACAGTATCCTTGAGGCATTCCATTTCAATACATGAAGGGGGAGGAATAATTAAAGACAGTGAAACAGCAAGGAGTAACAGCCTAGAACAAAGTCAAGCAACTATAAGAATTCTAAATGAGACCTTTCTAATGGGCTGATTGCAAAAAGTACAATTCTATAAAATAATACCACCTGGCTTGACCTCTATTAATATGTAAGGGGGCAAATTAAAGCAATTTCATGTGTGATTTTTGCTAAAGCATTGTGCTGACTTAGATATTAATGTGAATCCTTACATCATTTGAATGCCTAAAATCCAGATACAAATTCCCATTAGCAACATGAAACAATGTTTACTACTTTAGTCTATATAATCTCCAGGTAACTTTGCTTCACTGAAATACAGTTTTACTAATTATAAGGTATCTATGACCACATAGAGAACCCAGACTAATGCAAAGTGTGATGTCCTAAAACAAGGATTTTATAACTGAAAGTACAAAGGTTGTAAGTCTTAATTTACTAAATACAATTATTTTTTGTGCACTAATTACCAAATTTTAATTTTTGGTATTTGTGATTTAATATTTTAAGATCTCAAAGCATTGGTTCCTCTTATAAGCCATAACTACGGACTATGTTTTTAATATTGAAATTATTTCTCTTTGTAACAAGAAACAGTCATCCATCTGTGAAAAATAAACAAAAAATAAAATAGGGACACATTAGGAAACTTTCAGTACAAAAATCCTGATATTGCAAAACCTTACCTTGTAAAAAAATATTCCAAATTGGTGAGGCAATAAAGACATGTGTCTATATTTCAGTTAAAGTAGAACACCGTCTCTGTGGGACCAGAGACCAATTGGAACTTGATGAAAAATTCTAGAATCATGCTAGTTATTTAAAGTGATGGCAGTATTTGGAATTTTTTCCTATTTAAGTTAAAAGCCATGCAGAAAATCTTTGCTAAGAGTGGATCTTATTTTTAACAAAAGACTTGTGATTCCTGGATTCTTGTTAAGGCTCTAAAGCCATTTAAATTTTGCTTCTTCTATCACTATAGAACTCACCATTAAGCTATTATAAGCATCCTTGTGTTTTGGGTTATTTCTGTTCAATCACTGCTAATTATAATGTTTTAAATGTCTTGTTTTCTAATCAAAATGTGTGTTATACATAAAAAATGCAAAAATATATGAACTTCTTTTTCTCTGATGCATAATTAAAGCACATTCATGTTTACTTAGAGTTAAAAAATCAGATTGCCATACTCTCAAACTGAGTTTGAAATTGGATATGTTTCAATTCTGTCTCTGCCTTTGAATGAAATAAAACTCCCTACATTGCCTTTGACTCCATACCAGCACTTCTTTGACAACTTTCACTGCTCTGTGATTGCCTATAGTATATTATTCAGGCCAGTTATTGTGCCATCATTGCCACAGGTTTCAATTAAGTCAGGTGCTTAAGAACATACAAATTTAATGCATTATTTCAGTGAATGCAACACTAGACTGTAAAGATGACAAAGAACTTCTGAGCCCAAATTGCCCAAGCTTTAGATAATGCGTTCTGTATTAATAGAGCAGCTCTAGTAGCAATATTTTATCCTGAATAGTATAATAAAAGGTAGCTAGCAGCATCAACTAGTGAGTTATTGTGAATTTGAAGAGAGTTTTGAAATCTCAAGCTAGAGTGCAACCATAATTGCATTAAAATAAGGAGTTGAATCAAAGATGTTGCCATCATCACTACACTGATAAAACAAAATGAAACATTGAGTTAGTTTTTCCCATTAATTCTATGATGAATGATAATATTAATATGCACATATGTGTATAACATAGAAGCATATATATCAAACACAATTTAGCCAAATAGATATTGTATGTGTTCTGAAAGTCTTTCAACCTCAAAACAAGTTAAGATTATACACAACACATACACTCACCAACATATAATTTATCATATCTTTATTCACAAATAAATATCTTGATTTGAAGTAGTCCCCTAAAAATAGTGTTTTGTTTTAATGCATAGTGGTTAACAGGGTAATTATGAGTAAAAAAGGAAATAAGAGAATAAATAAGAAAAGAGGTAGAAAAGGAAAACAGGAGGAAAAGACATTTCAGGTTTATGTGAAAGGAAGATGATGTTATGACATTTGCTCTCTAGATCTTTCTAAAAGGAAGCTAGTCACCTCTGGAACATGAAGAGAGGGACTCTAGAAAAGTATCTTCAAAGTACAGGTATTTCAGAAAGAAGGATTACACATCTACAAAAAATTTTGTCATAGTTTATCATAGGTACAGGGATAACTAAGCACAACAGAAAAGTGTATCAATCATTTCTAGGAAACAAAAAAGATTGTATAGGAAGGAAATATAAATTTAATGTAATGCAAGCTTGGCATTAATTTCTATCTCAGTCATGATAGTGTAAATATCTGTATGAATTTCCTAAGGCCACATAAATTATCACCAAATTTAGCAGCTTAAAGAAACATGCTTTCATTAACTCATGATTTAGTAGGTCGGTAGTCCAAGCAATATTCAACTGAATTTTCTATTTAAGATTCCAGGAGGTAGCAAGTCATATGTTGGCTGAGCTCTGTTTCCTTCTGGAACTTAGGCACCTTTCCCAAAGGACCCGTTCGGTCCTGAAGGTCATTTTCCAAAGAAGCCTAGCTTCATAATGACTCCTGACTGGAAATCACTTTCCACATCTCATCTAGAAACTACCAAAGCCCCTGCCACATGACACTCCCCACAGGCAATTCATCACATGGTTGATTTTTCTTCAAGGTCAACAGGGGAGCATTTCTCTCCAGTGAGCAAAGTTTTAAGAAGAATCTAATCAAGAGATTGGAAGCCCATCACCTTTACCACGCTGTTTTGGCTAGAAGAAGTCACAGATACTCACACTGAAGGGAAGTGTAGCACCAGAAGTTAAAGGGCATGGAGTTCTGCTTACTGCAGTATTTAATACGGACTTAAACAAAAATTAGAAATGGCAATATTGAGAGGAGAAAGAAAGGCAAAGTATATGAGGTGCTTCATATATTAACAGTCAGTATTATCTATATCAAAACCACTTAGTAATATTATACTGAATAAATTACTTGGGAATATGAAGAAAAATAGCAGAAGAAATACATTTAATCCTTGTTATGCACATATGCAAAATATTAAATGAAAATATGGTCACAGCATCTGAAATTCATTGAATAAAATGAGTTTCTTAAAATAAGAAGTTAAATTAAGTAAAAGGTGAACATAAAGTGTTGAGAGATCTCTGGAGTGAAGAAATGGCATTAGATGATTTCCAACAAAAGAAAATTTGAAAAATTTTCAAATACTTCAATTGTCAAAATGATAAAACAATATAATTTCATAATAATAAACTGGTTGTCCTCTCTTTTGAGGAAGGTTTTGTTTAATCTTCTATCTCAGAAAGAAGCTAACATTCTCCTAGTTAGTTTCATATTCAACTTTAATTTGCAAAACAAATAATAATAAATTATGACATAAATCATACCAAAAAAGAAACATGAATCATCAGGACTTGTAAATGTTCATTTTATGAATAATGTAAAACCTCCATAAATCTATCCAGAGTAACAGAACAGAAAGAGAAAGTTTGAAACAGAAATTAGAGGACAGAGAAAGGATTAAGGATAAGAATTATTTTTATTCAATAAGTGAGTATAATGACATTCAAATACTAAAAATAAGTTATCAGATACTAAATGTTTCCATATCAGTATCTGTAATAAGTCAAAAGAGACAAGAGAATGGAGCTGAAAAATAGAAAGTAACACACAAATACACAAAATAAAAATACATCCCTTAAACAAACATACAAAAATGCTGTCTAATAAAATGAAAGAAAAAAGTGATTTTTAGGAAAGACAAAATAAGAAAACAAGAGTGACAATAACAGTGGTAATACTGTTTACAAATATATGGTTGAGGAATAGAACAGAAGGAGGAGTAGAGTGACTTCATTAACAGTTGAGATTGGATTTTGTTTACTTTTCTGAGAACCTGGTGGTGTTTCACATGCTATATGTTTTATTTATAGCTGAGTAGTAGTCCATTGAGCTGAGTAGAATTCTATTGTGTATATATGCAACAAGCTTCCTAATCTACTCATCTGTTTTGGATTTCTAAGATGCTTTCTTAACTCTGATATTGTAAATAGTGCTGCAGGGAACATAAAAATGCATATAACCTTTTGTACTAGTGTTTTTGCATTCTTCAGGCAGATACCTAGAATAGAATTGCTGAATCATATGGCAAATCTATTTTTTTTAAAAAGATTTTATTTATGCATGCAAGAATGGGTACAGGCCAGAGGTGTGTGGGTGGAGGGGGTGGCTAGTTACGAGGACTCACCAGAGACAGGGTGGGAATCAGAACAGGAAGATTGACTGAAATACACTGCTGAGGGGAACAGTGGGCAAGACAGGTGAGGTCTGCTGCACCATGTGGGTCACCTCCCTGGTGGGGGATTGAACTTGTGATGCAGTGGCTGTGGATGCATCACAGTCTGGTGCTTAACCACTCATGCCAACAGGGAGGTCCTGTTTTTAATATTTTGAGAAATCTCCACACCGTTTTAAATTAAGACTCGGCCAGTCTCCATTATCACCGATAGTGTGCAAGTGCTCCTTTTTCTCCACAATCTCTCCAACACTGTTTCTGGTCTTTTTGATATAGGCCACTCTCACAGGTATGAGTTGATATCTCATTTTGGTTTTGATTTATATTTCCCTGATAAAAAGTAATGATGAGTATTTTTACCATGTACCTGTTGGCCATTTATATGTTCTATGTAAAAGTATATGTTTAGTTCCTCTGCCATGTTTTCATTGATCCAATTGTTTTCTTTTTGTTGAGTTATATGAGTTCTTTGAAAATTTTGGGTATCAACTCCTTGTCAAATATATGGTGTGCAAATAATGCCCACAATCAATAAGGTATCACTTTAATAAAAGTTATTTTGCTGTACATAAGTTTGTTTTAGTTTAATGTAGTTCTGATGTAGTTTACAATTCTTTTTGTTTTTCTTGCTGTTGATGACAAGTTGACAAAGCCATCATTGAAGTTTATGTCATGGAGCTTTTGCCTATGTTTTCTTGTATATATTTTATGATTTCAAGTCTCACGTATAAGTCTTTTATCCATTTTGAGTTAAATTTGTGTATTATATGAGAGTAGTCTAGTTTCATTTTTTTTCACATGGCTTTGTCCAGTTTTCCAATACCATTTATTGAAAAGGTTTTCCTTTCTTCAGTGTATACTTCAAGAGTGTTTGAAATAAAATGACACTTAGCAGGTCTGAAAAGTATTAAACTGTATAATGCAGTGACAAACTGAGTAACATGATTCAAATGCTACTACTAATCTCCCAATGTACTAAAATAGAATTATCAAACTGTCAATACAAAGCTTAAGAATATCTGAAGTGCCTTGTGGATAGGTACATGCATATATAATTTTACAATTGGTTTTACTTGAACAGTTTCTAAGAAACAGTTTGAAACTCCCATTCCTTTTAGATGGAAAGAAAAATGGCAGGATTATAACACAGAGAGGATCTGAATGCATTTGAAGTAAAATGGAACTGAAAAATGATCCCTCTAGAAATTAATGAAGTACAAAGTCTTTTGATCATTTGTGACCTGTCAGTATTAAAGGTCAAAACTCTCTTAGATTAATAGTTTTCTGGCACAACATCATTGTGAAGACAAAGACATGTTTTTCATAAATGTCTTCTGTGCAACAGGTGCTTATTTACTAGCATACTTAAAGAGTGCCTATGTTTCATTGTACAATAAGCAGCTCTGGTAGAATAACACCCATGATTATTACCATGAATTATTTGTTCTCTATGTATATCTGCAATAAATATGATGAACATTCTCTATTGTTGCTCACTTTCTAATATGATGCTGGCACTATGTGGCTTCCTATTCTGAATGAAAACATGATTTTAAAAAAAAATGGGGGAGAGTCATTTGGGCATTAAAATAGATAAAGATATACTTTAAAGAAATAAGTTTGTAGAATTGTCCACTAATTTCCATTATAAATCAGCTAAGCCCAGTAAAGCAACTGTACTTACCCTGTTCAGTAAGGAGGAACTACCTGAGCTAAGATATTAGCAACATTTTTTCTTTAAATGTTTCCTTTAAAACAGAAAGAATCATTTTTTTTTCTTTGATGTGGCAGTCACCTATGTGAAAATAATTCATCTAATTGTCAGTTATTCAGATACTAACATGTCAATGTTAATAATGTGAAACAAATAAAATGGGGGCTCAGTATCCATAATCAGTAAAAGTATTTCACTACAGGTGTTACAACTATTAAAATAAATCAACTCAAATCTGGAATAACCATTTTCTATAAGTAACAAACACATGAATTTAATTTCATGAATATCTTGATATATTGAAAAACGATGGCATAGAAGTAGGCGATATAACCATTTTCAACTAAGTGGAAGGAACTTTGAGTTAGTTATGTGGGGCAAAATAAGTCAGAAAAATAAAAACAAATACAGGATATTTGCATAACAGCCAATTGGATAGCGTAAAATGCTTTCGAAATCCAGTGAACAGCAATAAACAACCTCAGTGTTCTAAGTTTACAAGAGATGGGGAAGGGAACAGGACTGGAAGACATAGGGGATGATGGGGGGGAAAACAAAAAACAAATGAAAGCAAACAAAAAATGGTTTATGTCTTCATTCCTACTTAGTCCTGAAATGCAAACATTGATTATCATGAATAAGCAAAGAATCTTGTTTTATTCAGTGAATGAACATTGTTTCACTAAAATGAAACATTTTGGGAGCTTTCATCATGTTTGTTACGTGATTTCAATTTTTATCATGTAAACACACATATTTTACCCTATATGACACTAATGTGTTAAAATTCACACGCATTTGAATTATATTAATATATTCTCTGAAATCAAACTGATACACTGAGTATTCATATTGAAAAAAAATGAAACATATTTTATTAAGCTTTGCAATGTGGTACAAATAATTGTATGTAATTTCTGATTATTTATATCTCTGTGCATAATTCCTAGTTATAACATAGCTTACCTTATCCGTGTTAACAACATTTCATCTTTTGTAACGTATAATGAGCATCAATCTGTAAATAAAACTTGCTCATAAAAAAACAACCATCGGGGCCCCCCTGGTGGTTGTTGAGCGCCTCACTGCATCTTCTGTAGCCGCTGCATCATGAGTTCAATCCCCAGCCAGGGAGGGAACCCATATAATGCTGCAGACCTCTCTTCTTTACCTGCTGCTCCCCTCAACACTGTACTTCAGTCGATCTGCCTGTTCTGTTCCCAACCCTGTCTCTGGTGAATCCTCTCACCCACCCACGCCTCTGGCCTATACCCCAGTTCTTGTATGCATAAATAAATAAAATCTTTAAAAAAACAAAAACCCATATACAATGATCATTAAGAATTAAATCAAAGACACATACACTGATATTTAATCTAAGCCTATAATAAAAATAATACCAAATATAAAAAAATACCCATGTAAACTTTGGGCTAATATAGTTTCCATTATCAAAATACTAACTTTTTAACATTTAGACTGAGCATTCCATTTCCTGTATTATATGTGTGTGCTGCAGTAGCTAACCAATCTATTTAAATTGACATTTTCTTAGAACAGGAGTATTTGGAGAATAAAAGATAAACACCCTTTCATCCTTACTCATAAATCAATTCTAATCTGTGCACAAAACATAGAAAATACTTTAGCTTGAGCAATTAAAATACAATCCTCACAAAAAGCTGTATTTTTCTTCTCTTGCCTTTTGTAAAGCATTCAAGTAAAAATCCACACAAAGTACACACTAAGGATGTTATGAACATTCATATCTGCAATAGCAATTTTTGGAAAAATGCCTTTTTACTACAAAAAGTGTCTTTAAAAGACATCCTATATTTTATATAAGTGGTGCATTGGACAGTTACATGGAGCTTATTTTAATCAACAGTGAAACCAACTAGTCTTTGTGTAAAAAGTCCAGAAAATCTATTTTATGGGGTGGGGAGTTACAATATGATATTCATTTATCTTGATAGGGGTTGCATCTGCTCAGTAGAAGGGTAATGCATGCTATATTTTGACAAGCTATCTATTTGTGTTTTGACCTTATCATTGTAAATTTTGACCCATGTCAGTGATTCATTCAGAGCACCCCATTGCTTACTGAATGACATTCTTGGTTTTAAAAATCTTTAGCTATGCCTATAGGTAACTTCCTCACTGGATTTTCTGCAGAATGATGTGGTGGTTTTAGAATATGTGTACACATTCTTTGATATTCTTCTTCTTCAACTTACATATAGAGAATGGAGAGAAACTAAAACCTAGGATCAACAGAACAGAATAATAACCAACCCTAGAAGTCTGACTGGAGAACTGATGCTACCAAAGGGAGGGGTGATGAGCAAAGTGCAGCGGGGCAAACAGATTATAATAGAGTACAGTGATGGTGTGTGAGGCATGGCAGCATACATCTGAAGAGTGTGATCCAATACCTCTGAATCACATATAGTGATGTAAGCAAATGTCACCTCAATTGAAAAAAAAAATGCAAACAGTACCAAACAAACATATATCAGGTTGAAAATCTGTACCATTCAAGCTGAATTTGGCAGTCAGTCTATTACTGACTAAACATATAGTTATTGTTTATGCATTTGTAACCGAATATGTGTGAAGAAACATATGTAGAGAAAAAGCATGTAGAGAAAGACATGGGTGGTAAACAAAATAGTTGATGTCATCCTAAATGCTTTGTAAAAAACTTGACTTGTACAAGCATTAATACCTACCTTTCCTGCACTGTTTTAAATATTTGTCTAATTAAAAAATGATATTGAAAAAAATTCATATGCATACATTGGGTAATGCTCAACCATTAAGATGAATAAGTAAAGGTAAATGGTATGAAAAGATGTTCATAATGTTTCACAAAATAGTATGTGTATAACAGCTCCATTTTTGCTAAAATATAGTCAAATAAATCAGGTTTAAAATTGAACCACGAACACATTAATTGCTAACATTAGAAAAAATAATAAAGTATAATAGATAAATTCAGGTCTCCCTTTCAGTGTGAGTGACCCCAGCTGACTTATTTTTAATCTATAGCACATAGTAGGCATGACAGTGATGTCTAGATTCAGATTTAAAAGTCATCATTTATTCCTTGAGGAACCAAGGGGATCTGTGACAGGTCCTATTGCCTGTAGAACAACCAGATGAGTAACCCACCTTGGGAAATCTCAGTCCAGGCATCACCTGACTATAAAGTCATGTGACACCCAGACCACCAGGTGTACTGCCTCTGAATATCAGAAACTGTGTGTAGATGGTATGTTTATTGTATTAGGTTTGGGATAATTTCTAAGACAGACAAAATACGGCTTATACCTAGTCAACAATTAGAGATACCAACATAAATATTTTCTTAACTATTAAAATTTAAGAACTTTAATTTCTTCCCAGAAAATAAAAGGATCATAAATCATTGTAACACCAGTTAGTGCATTCTTAAATTATTTGGCATTTTTACTATGCATTTGATTCTATATATGCCTAAATCTCACAGGATATTTTTATTGTTCTTGCTGTTGTTGGATTGTTGTTAATGTATGCAGTTAGTATTTGTAAAAATCTCTCTTTACCCACTAAGGCCTCTAATTCACCTTTCTTTATCCTTGAACATTATTTCTGACAACTACAGAAATAATGGTTGGTAATTGTTCACCGTCAGTACTTGAAGATACCATTTCATTGTCTTCTGCCCTCTTATTTTCTGTTGAGTCTGTTACCCTTGTAGTTTGGTTCCTTTGCAAGTAATATTATTTGCACTAATTATTTCTCTTTGGTTTTAGTTTCAAATAGATATTTTTTCTAAGAAATGTTTAAAATAGTTTTCTTTGCATTTATCCTATCTAGATATTTAACACATCTTAAGATTATTTTCAGGGAATTTCTCTTCAAACATTTCTTTGGTTCCATTCACTTTTCCTCTACCTTTACATACTTATGCCAGTATAATAAAGAACTTACATCTCATCTTTAATTTTATTTTTTGACTATATTCCCATTATTAAATTAATCTATTAATTTTTTAGTTTAATTTATAATGTTTTTCTCCCAGGTGAAAGAAATTCATTTTACTTAAGATGTCTTTGATTAAATTTTATGCAATAAATGTATTAGTTTTTAGAGTTAACAGTGTTTCTGTATTGTTCGATTAACAAGTCAGAAACATTTGATGAAATTTTATACTGAAATTTTGAACTTTTGTTTTTTAACATTTAGTTTTGTAAGTTGTTTGTGATTGCTTTTTACATGATGTGAAGTAGAGGACCCAAATTATTTTTATACAGATAATTATTTTGACTTCTACTTATTTTAAGTACATTTATTCCCTCTCATTTTGCTAGTCATGAAAGTATCCACATTTATTCTATATAAATATCTGTTTCAGGCTCACTATCCTAATCCATTGACCACTTATTCTTTAAAAAGCAAGCTGATGTTTTGATGAATATTATTATTTTTATTTGTGCTATCATTTTTAATAGTTTATTCATCATTTTTTTTAAGATTTATTTATTTATGCATACAAGCACTGGGGTACAGGCCAGAGGTGTAGGGGGGTGAGAGGATTCACCACAGAGAGCGGGGAGCAGA
>JAGFMF010011668.1:13357676-13449516 GCA_019455555.1 Galemys pyrenaicus | reverse complement strand
CCCTGGCCGGCAGCAGGGATCGAACTCGTGCTTCAGTGGCTGCGATTTGCTTCGTAGTGCGTTGCTTAACCCACTGCGCCACCAGGGGAGGCCCTTATTCATCATTTTAACCTTTTTGCTTGTCTTGTAAATGAACAAGACAAATATCATCTTAGTTGCTACCACATCTTTGCAAAACAGTGAAATAGTGATGGGAAAATTCCAGACACTAAAAAAAATAGAGTAAGAGGACAGATGTACTTCCTCCATTATATGCAAAAATGTACTAGACTATGTTGAGCTTCTATGGTTTGAAAACGTGTCAAGTGTAATCACGTAAATGTGTTTTTCAAAGATGCCCATAGAAAGCGTGTTAACTTCACTAAACAAGTAAAATACCAAAGGTTGGAAATCCTTGTCATAGATCTTTGACTAGATATACACATATTAATTGCATAATGATTTTCAACTCTAACTAGATTGCCCAGATCTATCTTTCTTATTCATTTATTCAACTGATGTGGAGAACACTACTTTTAACTCTAGTAAACCCTTATGACATATATTAACCCATGAATTATCAGTTAGAAAATTAAGAAATAAAAGGTAATATTTCTGTCTTTTTCTTTTTAAGTTTCAAAGTTACTTTTAGCATATTTATATGAACATCCAAAATAATAAACATGGTGATTAATTACTACTAGTTAGAACACTGTCTTGGGCCTTTTATTATGATTTCATAGAAACTTGGCCATTTTTATTTCATTTGACACTTTGTCATCAAAAGCATATTTCAAAATTTAAATATTCCTTCTTGTTCTGGAAAAGTTATATAGTAAATACAACTGTTTTGACCTTTTTAAATATTCTCCATTTTGACTGGTTGTCTGTTCCAATCACAGGTTTCTGGGCTGGTAAACAGGGAACGTTGAGCATGGCAAGCAAATCAACTTACAGAATACTAAAAAGGTCACAGTGGGATGGTTTTAACATTACAGAACTTAGAATAGAGAGGGAAAAAGGATTTATAGTGTTTGAAAAATGAGCAAATGTAATTTTATGAAGGCTTTTAAGAAGCAACTGGTAAAAACTAATAATAAACTTCCTTTCATTTACCCCAACTTAAAATTTATTTATGAAGTTCATTTAAAAAGTCAGTTGTATACTAACACTGCAAATTTAGTATGATTGATTTTTATTTTCTTTATAATTAATAATATGTCAAATCCCCCCAAACAGGAATACTTTATTGTAGAAGCGCAGGTAATATTTCAGAAATGACAACTGCATAATCGTGTGAAATTTCCCTCTTTCCTTTTCATCCAGAGATGGCTTAAAATATTGAATAATAGACCCAGATGGAAGATAAACTTGACATGGTTTATTCTTCCTCACTAAAATCCCACAGTATCTTTATTTTCCCCTTTGCTATAAGAGACTCAGATGGCAGATCTTTTCATTGATGAATAGCTTCTCAAGTGTTAAATACACTTAAACAAAATTGATTGTACACAACAATCAGAGGTGAACCTTTTTCAAAACACACATAAGGATTTCAGCTGGATGTTTCCAGTAATTTGATTTTAAAAACATTGTACAGATATAAATTAATATGTCAACCTATTTTGCAAGTAGTCATCTAGAAATTAAAACTACGTCTTTTCAAACTATGGCAGTATAAAGTAAAATTCAGTGACTTAGCAAATGTACCCTTCATTTCACAATCAAGTGAAAGAGTCAGCTACTAGCTAATTATTCTCAGCTTCATATATCATTTCTCATAAGGATCCCTATTAGAGAGGCGGCCCCATCAGGTATTTTTGAAGCTCATTCCAAGTGTGGGAAATGATGGCCCAGAAGTATGCGTGCCACTTTTGCTTCTGACTCCTTAGCCATAAGTCAATGTATCTACTCACCTGGAAGGGAGCTAAGAAGTGAACAGAACCAAAGTGCTATAAATATTCTGTTAGTTGTGTCAATAACTATCTCAAAGAGTAATAGGAATTTAGAAAAATACATTTCACATTTAGTATATGTCCACTTTTTTTTTTTTATTCCAAACAGGACTAGATGTGTTTTGAAAGTCAAAGTCTTCTTTTTTCCTGGATTTTGGCAAAGTTATAGAGTCCATCAGTATGTGCAGTAGAAGGACTTGTAGTAGCCTTTGCCCTGGGTATAACCTTTGTGAGTAATTAATATATACTCCTGGGTTGGAAAAATTTGGTTAAGCCCTGACTTCCCCTAAAGAATAACTTATTGATAAGTGAAAAATCAGGAAGTGTTTCTCAGTGAAATGCTTGGAGTGTATCATAAATGAGCATTTATTATATATGTGGCCTATATTATTTTAGAATCAATCTATCACAGGTTACAGGATTCTAGATAGTTAAAGCAAAAAAAAAAAAAAAAGGTTAACTTAGTAAGGCATTACTGTGAATGGATGAATGTGGACTAGTAGTAGTGAAATTGAGGTTTGGGAAATACTGTAACTAAGAAGACAAATGTCAGAATTAATTTAAGGATTATATTGTATACACTTTTTAAATGATTCTCTTCTTTATAATTTCAGACAGATTAGTTTTGTCTGAATTAGATCCTTCCGTCTTTATTAGGTTTGCTATCAGGAAATGAGATAAATTGGCTGTTATATCCAGAGGGCACTCACTCAGGACTACATAACCAGTGATGGCTCAGTGGAACAAGACCACAAAGGAACAGGAGTGTACACACTGTAGAGAGTTTCAAGGTTTGGATCACAAAATGGTGTAACATATGCTCTATTAATTGTGCACATTTTTCCTACTCTCCTAAGTGTTCTAACAGATTTCCCTTATTTTCCCTTATATTGTCATTATGTGTTAGAGAACAAATACATAATAAGAAAAAAGCATGTATTTATTGAATAACTAATAAGAAAATAAATCCCCATAGTATATAAATGGGTTAAACAGAATCAGCACATACAATGAATATTCTCAAGGCAAATACTACTGGCAAAGACATATAGTATATTGTCTCAATCCAAATGGAAAATATATTTGATCTCAAAGTTATTAGATAAATGTTATTTCGCACTAGCTATAAGAGAGAGAATCAATAATCTAAGGTTCTACTAACAGCCCCCTTGTAAACACTGAAAGAGTAAAACAAAGAATACTTACATTTACTTCACACGTATATCACTGCCCAATAAAATCTTTTCTAAAGGTAGTCTTTCAATGATGGTTATGCATTCTAATGAAAAACCCTGCTTATAGAAAACAAAGAAGGTTAATCATTTCAATAACATTATTTATAATACCAAAAAAAAAAAACCAGAGATTTCTTCAATGGGGAAATGCATACTGGACTGTGATTCAGTCATGTGGATGAATGTTATACAACAGTTAGCACATATTATCTTATATGAAAGTTCTTCTCAAATATTTACACAAAAAATACCAGTCCCTTAATATTATAGCATCTAAAGTACGTGTATTAGACTCAATCATTGTTCATTCTACTTAGCTTAATTTACAGATGAATTTTTGTCTTACTAACATCAACTTTGAAGTTTGTGGAACAATAACACAACAAAAATGGAAGAAGACACATTTACCTATTTTTCAGTCTTGAAACTGTCTATCCAAATAGTATGATACTCATCTCTTTCATATAACCAATTGATGTCCATTTAATTAGTCTTTGACTCATGCACTTAAAAGTAATTGAAAAGGGTTTCACAGAGTCTTATAATTTGCTTGTATTACCCATTCTCCCTCATTATTCACTTTAAAGGTCCACTCCTCCCTAGAGAACTGTGCATCTTTAAGGCTTCTGTTTCAGGCAAGCCCATCACAAATGCATTCTATGACTTGTTTCTTAAAACATCTACAGAGAAATGGACTATTTAGAGATGCTTTAATTTGATGAATGCACAAAATACTTGATCACAGAATGAATTACAAATCTAATTCAGCATTGTCATTAAAATGGACTTTTACCTTTCCATCTACTGGTAGACTAACAGTGGAAATCAAATGTTGTTTGACACAATCTATTTCTATATCATCTTAAAATATGCAGCAATGAAAACTTTTATCTTAAGATGTCTTAACACATAAAGGATGGACGCAAGGGGCATTGGATTAAGACTCAGGGCTATCACACTATCACCACCATGGCCTGCATTCTATCCTGGCCAGGGAGTTAACCCACGCATGACGTAGTAGACCACCTCTGTCTCCCCGTGTCCCCCTTAATGGTGTATTTCAGTAGATCTGCCTGTTTTATTCTATATTCTGTCTCTGGTGAATTCTGTCACTCAATCCCCACTTCTGACTTACACCCCAGTTCTATGTATAAATAAATAAAATAAATCTTAAGAAAAAGAATGGAAGCAAAGTTAATGGGTGGGTATTTTAAAGATGAAACAAAGGACCATTATAACCACAGTCTAAGAACTGTACAATATTACAAGGAAGAATAGGAATATTTTTAAAAAGCACTAATTGAGATGACAGGGCTGGCAGAGTAATTGACCAAGATGGAGGATATGCAAGACCTTGAGTTTTCTGTGCCCCTGTGGGCAGAACTTGCTTATCTCTAATGAATCAGGTGGCATTTTATCTCCCTCAAGATGCAGATCTTATCTAATTACAAGGCACTTGTTACTGTATTCTTAAAACACTGATTAAATTCAAATATAAAGAAAATAATAGCTGTAGTATTTTCCAACAGAAGATTAATATACCTGAATCATATAAATTAAAAGAGAATCATTATTAAATTGTTTAAAAAGTATACCTAAATATAGGCATCATTAGCTAAATTTAGTCCTTCTAAAATAATTGAATATGTTGAATCATACAATGTGAGCTTCTGTTAAGTTTTAAACTAATTGAAGTAAAATCAATCTGTTTAAAATTTTAGGCAACTAGTACAATTCTTTACCGCCTGAGTTGTTAAGTTCATGCCAGGGTGTGTATATTTCATTTCATTATATTTCTTAGGAAAGTGGGAAAGAAAAAATGTGAACTAATGAAATAGCATTGGTGTCATTTCTTCTTTGCAACAGAAGACTTTTAACATTACCACTTATAAATATGTTGACTACAAGTTTTGTCAGATAGCAATGTTTAGAAGTTATGTTTTCTATTCAAATATCTATCAAAATCCAATTGTATTAAGTTGGCTGGAAAGATGCTGAGTTGCTCCTTTAGAACAAGACTTAAGTGTTCAGAAAAGAAAACAATATAATAGAGTGCCTATATGCTTGCCAAATATAGACAAGTAATAATGTAAAATTTGATACATTGTCAGTTTTATCATATTTGGAATGTCTGTGATATGGCTGATTATAGCAAAATGCTGAGCTTTTCTCTCTTAGTTCCAAGTGTTTAGCAATCTGGTTTCATTATCAAGAGAAAATAATTTATGTAAAAAATAAACTTGAGAAAAGCATAATTAATTTTATTACACTTATTCAAGACTTACTTTGATTCTGAGTCATGTAATTCCACCTATTGAGCTCCTCATTTCTTGAAATTATTCCATATCCCAAATCTTTAACTTTGAATTTTCCTTTTTTGATAAGAATCTCTAACAGTCCCAGACATTATACTGTTCTATTTGCACCTCATAATTGCATTTACTATTTTTCTCTATATTTAATATTTTTCTTTTTTTTAATATCTTCCATTACTTTAAGTACTCAACTGGTAAGTTAATCTTTCTACTGAAAAATTCTGTTATACTACTTTCTGTTTTTGTCTTTTTTGGGGGGATGGGAAATGTATTTGATGGCATTGTATAATTTTAGGTATAAATATATTGACTGGTACATTTATGTATTGTTATATGATTGTCATTGTAGCAATAGTCAGCACCTGTCTCACAAAAATTTTTAACATTTATTTATTTTTTTGATCATTAGAGTAATTAAGATCTAGTGTCTTTTGCTTTATACTTTGGCTTATTGACTGAAAAGCTAAGTTAAAATAAAGATGACTGATTGGTATACACATAAAAATTAATGGAGTGTATAGTTGATGACAACTATGCTGAGAGAACTGTTTATGGACATATGTGATTTTTTTACAGAAGCTTTTTGATTAGTTAGCATAACCCTTTAAATATAAAAAACACTCAAATAGTCAATGATCAAGTGAAAGCATGAATGAATGAACGAGTGAGTGAATGAAAATTTATAAGAATGTGTATGGATATTTTCAAAGGGTGATAAGTGATTTTTCTTTTCTATAATTCAATGTGGCAGTATGGGGTTTTTTTGCCTATTTTACTGTAGTATAATAGTAGCAGCTTTGAAAAAAGGTCACATTAAAAGTACTTCCAATGACATTTATTCATGAAAAAGAAGAATGTCATTATAAATGTTATTTGGGTTGATTAAAATTTGTTGCACAGATCTTAAAATTATGTTACAGTGAGATTTAGCATGTGGATATAGTTGGAATTATGAGGAATTTATTATATAAATATTAAAAATACCTTTTTATAGCTTCATATCTATATCTTAATGCTTCAGTTCACTCTCTCTATCAGATACATATCCATACTACCAAAAGTTGCATGCATTCCTAGATCTATATTGAATAAGCAATTTGACTTCCAATCTAAATGATTCCTTTTAAAAAATACTTTCCATGTCCAGAGCTCACTTTTGAAATACTCTCTATCACCACATCAACATATATGTTGCTATCAGAATCTCCTCAGCTGGTCACAGATGGTTGGTTAAATAGGGCTAGCTATGTGACTAAGAGGTAGTCTATCTATAGGCTGACTACCAACCAGTTGGCAGAAGGCAGAATAACTCCACCCAGTTGCAAGATAACTAATTTCATTATTTCTTCATTAAGAAAGGCTATATACTTCCATGACAGCTGATCATCCCAAAACCTCAGTGTTATAGAAGAGCAATTACTTCTTTCTCATGGTACATGTCCATTGTTATTGACTAGAGGTTTGCTCCATGCCCTCTTCAGATACATATATTGATATATTTTTCAACTTTTTATAGTATAGTCAAAAAAGCAGTTACATACAAGTTTCCCACTGAAAATCTTTTAGAAGGGAAATAGCATGGGGTAACAATAAGTATTTTGAACAACTATGGAATACAACACTCTATTTTTTGAAGCTATTCAAACTAGAGTGAGCAATGACAACACAAGTTTCAGATGTAAATAGAAAACAACTACTGCCTTTTAGAATAAAATGCATGGATCTTGAAGTGATTGTGACAAGTGAGATAAGTCAGAAAGTAAAAGACACTTATGGAATGGTCTCACTCATTAGTGGAATTCAAATAACCAAATAAAACACACTGATAAGAACAGTAAGTGTAATTCTTAGATCATTTGAGAATTGTACTGGTTACTGGAGGGAATTTTGGGGAGAAGGGGAGGAAGGAGTTGGTAGAAGGAAGGGGATGTGAAAGGGTTAGAAATTAGGAAAGGTATAAAAACCAGCATTGGGTTTTTGATGGATGGTGAGTGAAGTACTTATACATATGGAGGTGTGAAGTTAAACTTCCACAACTACAAAGTAATGTAAATTAATGTATATTAGTATCACACACAAAAAAATAAAATTAAAAAAAAAAAAAGGAAAACAACTGAGTCATTTACAATAACAATGACAGAGTACCAAATGGTAAAGCAAGACAATCCTGAGTCAGAATGATCTCTGACCTTTGGAACTCCTTATTATCAGTAAATAAGAACAAATTATCTACATTCTCATTAAAGATATGTTCTAGAAACCATGGCTTAATTTTATTTATTCAGTCATTTTAATGACCCTGTCTTATTAACTGTTTTTTTAGTGTCTTCTTCAAACATGAAAGAGTTTATCTAATAAGATAATAGTGAGTAGGTTTTATTATTTCTGTTTCCTCCCTTCAAGAACAAAACAACAAATTACCTGGAAAGGATCCTAATTATTTTGATCATTTGTATAAATTTGATGTTTTAATATTTAGTATATGTGTGTATGTATATATATTTGTACATAAGAACAAGAAACACTAAAAGTGAAACCAAAATTATAAAAAAATACAAATAATAGAAATATAAAGAACATACAGTTGAGTTGATGTGATATGAGAAAAACAGATAAAGAATATGGGTTCCTAGATATCTATTCCAGAATTAAAAGAGAGAAACAAAAGCAAAACTTTCTTATGATCTTATTATGAACAGATAACCAGACTTTTTGAACAAGAACATGTAGAAAATAAAGAATTCTTTATAAAGCAAGAATTTGGAAAAGGAGGAAGAGAACAGAGAGAGAAACAGAAAAATAATTAAAGGGGGAAGTAGTAAATAATTAATTTTGTAGCAGATATTGTCAAACCAAAAATAAATGACAGGATCATGAAATTGAAAATAAAACCTTTTTTTAGATATAATCTTATTGTTGAAATCTTCCACTCTGGTCTAGAATTCCATTCTAATTTGCCAACATTTTTAAACTAAGAGAAAAGATTATGTAGAAATACAGTGAAACAGTCTTTCTTATTATAAACAATGATTTAAAAGATTTGTATACTGTTTTTGCATCACAGACATATTCTAATGTCATAACAGAAATTCTTATGTCTAACTTTCTATATATCGCTTCATTTAATCTGAGGAAATTTTGATATTTTCTATCCTTTCAAGATAATTTTTTCACTGATTTTTGACAGTAATGTTTTCTATTCTCAGTTCAGTTATTACGTTATTAAGCAGAACTAAATAAATTAATGCTAAAATATTTATAGTAGGCAAAGCACAATGAATGTAAGAAAGCTAAATATATCAAGAAGTTTAGGAAGAAGGAGGGCTAATTTCAGTTCATATTCTATCCCATCCCCCTCTAGTTAAAATTTGACATTAGCACATAAATGATAACCTGTGTTTATAGCCCATCTAGTTCCTATGTCAGATCTACTAGCAATAACAAGACAGTCACACACACACACACATACACACACACATATATAATTATTTCCATACTGGTGTTTCTGTGATCATACCCAAAATAAACTACTTGCACTCATTCTTTATGTCACGGTTGGCTTCTGAGGGAATCCAAATTAAACTTCTTGTAAAAAAACAAATGGACATAGTTGATAATCCTTTATATTATTAATTTAAAACAATTTAATGCCTATTTTATACTCACAGTGGATATAAATGTCTATTTTTATTTAATGGAATATAATTATAGCAATACTTGCAAATTGCAGAGTATAATTCAAAATGATAAAATGATTGAAATCATCACTGCAATAAATTGTGTTTACTGTATGACAAATCAACTGAGAGATAGGGTCATCAAGATTTTTGTTGACGATTTCTTATGATAAACACAACAATAATCATTGACTTCCATGTACCTTTCTCTTCTATGAGAAACTCAGTAGTTTGGTAACAGTAGATTGACTGTGTCCAGATACAGCAGGCCTAAGTTTTGTCTGAGAAAGGGAAGTTTATTATCTTTAAACAACAGTAACAAAGAATGTGAATTTCTCCATAGATTCTCTGGGTAAGGGCTAGACAAACTCTAAGAGGAAGGAGGACAAAGGGGACACAAAGGAGTTTTGGGTAACGTGTAGATGTATTAGCCACTACTGATCATATGCAGATTATCTGAGCATGCTCAAATGGGCTCATGCTTCCACATATGTCACATATTTAGAAAATGGCAGCTCAACACCTCCCCTACATTATAGTATTACAGTAAGGTGGATATGAATTTTTGCTCAAAAAAGGATTTATGCATGCTTAGAATTTTTTGTGGCCAGAAGGATTGTTCAAATGAGGCAGAGGTGGTTGAATTCTAATCACCCTAATGAAGTCAGTAGTAAGCCACTTTAACCTTTTGCTTCGTGGGTATTTTGAATTAACTCTCTTAGCCATTTGTTTTCCAGTCCTGGTTGGGCAGCAAATTTACTTAAATATCACTTTATTTATACACTAAAAAATGCATCAAAACCAATGCTGTTATACATTTAGAAACACCATTTTAAAGAACACCATCTTCTGTCAATTAAGCACCGCTTAATTTGATTAAATCTGCCAGAAGAAAAGATGAATACAGAGGCATTTATGTCCATAAAAGTTTCATAGAGTATTATTGGTGTGATCTAGAAAATTCTTTTTTATTTTCTTTACTGTGACTATTATTCACTCTCTTTTAAGCAATGGAACCATTTATTATAAAATATTTTATCCTATAATCACATACTGTCACTCCCTACTCTACACCCTTCTCTGAGTAATTCTTAACGTTAGCCTCTTAGCTATAAAATAATCACAGTAGTAACTATGTATTTTGTTGAGTTATTGGGAAATGTAAATGAGGTAGCATATAAAGAACTTAATAAATATCTGCTCTAGTAAACTTAAATAGCTATAACTATTGTAGCTTTTAGTATAATCATTATTAATTTTGATATCTTATTAATAAATTGTCAGTAAGAACTTCAGGAGAAGTTTAATCACTCATTATAGTGGAATAAAAAAGTGGAAGATAAAGAGAAGTCTTAAATTTCTAACTAAAAGCAAACCTGAGATTCTGTTTATTCAATTTTAGTTCAGGAACTCTGCAAAGCACATAACATATGCAAAGTAATTACCTATATTTCACAGAGCAAAACCACTCACATATTCTTACAAGTACAGATCATTATACTATCTGTGTTACAATCCTATGTAGTATACACTATTTTGAAATGGAAATATATAAAGGCATGCATCTATCCATAAATGTGGTGACAGTCTAGGGGGTTTATACCATAACATTGATTTTAAAATTCAAACTCTTTTCTATAATCAGATATCTCTTATTATTTGTAAGTTCTCAAAGGTCATTACTACAATTGTGTAACATTTCCTTTATCGCCTTTATTGTCAGTATGCAATATATAATTATATATTATACCTAATCATATATAATAACATTTAATTATATATTACTTAATATTATATAATAGTTTATACTTACATTTGGTATAGTATATAACAATAATATATTTTATATTTATAATTATATTAAGTATAATATATAACAATAATATATATTTTATATTTATAATATATATCCTAAGTATATTCTAACTTTCATAAACAATAGAATAAAGAAATAGTTTCATTAAGTTTCCTGAGCTAAGACACCAATGTACTATCAGTTACTTTCAAACATCTTAAATAGAAACCTACAAATATTTGTAAAATGTTTACATCATTCCTCCTTAAGAAACTAAGAGCTTTACAAATAATATAGTAATTTTATAGGAGTACACTAAAGTTGGACAACCTAACCTAAATTTGTTTTACTGAAAAAACTATTTTATTGATCTTAGTCATGTTATTTAGGTTCTAAGCCTTAGCTACATTAATAGATAGATAGCAGGTAGGTAGGCAGGTAGCCAGACAGACAGGTAGATGATAGGATAGACAGGCATATGTAAATAGAGGCAGAGGTAGAGATATGGGATATAGACATACATATATAGATATATAGGTGTAATAGATTTAAGTGGAAGTGGAGTCACTGAGTTATTTTTGTTTGATTATTGGATCAGTTCTTACAAGAATTATTTCAACTGAATCAGTTACTGCTCTGGAGATTATGAATAACATTTTATTCCATGCATAGCTATGAAACACAGACAGGAACTCTGGAACCCATGAATACCATGTAATTGGAAATAAAACAAGGAAGCATATTTTTATCAGTTAAAAATATTTATTAAGGTGGATATCCAGTACATCTATAATCAAGTCAGCAATCTGCATATAGAGTAATGACTTTACTCTTCAGTATACCAAACTCAAAATAAGTCCCTTCACATTCTGCTAGGACATTGCCTTCTAAAACCAAATATTATTACACTGTAACTTTTATGTGATCCATCAGAACTCGGGAACTTGAACTTTTTTTTTTGCCTTGTAATTTCTTACTGAAAATAGTGCTTAAATTAATTATACAACTTCCAAAAATAGTGAAAAGAGTTTCATTGGATTTTATGGGATTGTGAAATCCTCAGCCAGATGATTCCCTGTAGAACCTCAGAGGTGGTTTTTATGAATCTTTCTCAAGGGGACATGGCAAGTGCTCTTTCTGTTGCCTATCAGATGATTCCCTAGTTATTCTGATAAATGTAATTCCAGAAACTGGAGAGCAATATCTAGAAATGTTTCTAAGTAATCAATTACAAATTTTAATCAAACAATTCTGTGGGGGTAGCAAAAATATGTTGAATGTGCATGCATATCGTTTCTCTGCTTTGCCTGAGAAGGCTGTGGTAACAAAGATTAGAAATCAAGACCAAACATTGGAATCAAATGGCCTATTATAAATAGGCCTATAAATGGCTTCTGATATTTTGAAATTGCTTATTATCTAAAACTTTGTCATGTAGAGAGCATTTTAGACTATTAAAGATAGAAACAATTGTATTGTTTCTGTGACAGAGTGGACCTTAAAACATGAGATGTCAGTCCTTGTGCTCAGCTCTAAGAATGGATTATATGAGAGTGGAAAGGACAGATGATGTGATAATATATACCACAGGAAGATCGATGAAAATGAGAATGTGCTATTATAATAGAGCTCTCATGCTTCTGATCATTTGGATGAAATACCCTTGGTCTTGGACCTTAATCATATTAATGAACAATTCAAATCACAAATTATGTTTTATCTCACTGGAATGTACAATTCTTAAATAAAAAAGATACACACCTCTGGGTGTAATTTGATGCATTCCTTCAGCACCACAAAATAAATACAAATTCAAAAGACAGTGACTAAAGCTGACAAATATTTTCTACAGTGTCACATGTAATCTCCTAGTTTCTCACACCGATTTTTTTTATTTTCCTACAGACTGTGCCAACAGATGTTAATGTGGTGTAAATGAACATGTCAATTTCCTCATACCTAAGTTGACAAGTGTTAAAAGATTCAGCCTAATGATTCATGTCAGAGAGAAAAGCTATCTGACCATTACCTGTCTTTCTCTTTTATATCAAGTTACTATGTTGCCCATCCTGTGTTTGGTGTCCTATAATATGATAGTTTATGGCATCACATCCAAAAGGCAGAAGTATTATTTTAGCCACACATATTCCAAAACAACACTCTACATTTATATGAAGATTAGCACATCAGTGGCCCTCTGCAGCCCCAGGCCATAGGTGAAGGAAGAGAGTGGCATCTGTTGTGATACTCAGTTCTCGTCTATGTTAATTCGTCAAAAAATCTTTCTTTGCTGTTTTAGTACTTTATTATTACTTTGCAGGAAGTGTTTTAGAAATGAGATATAATTAAACCTGTTAAAATATCACCTTTCCAATGTATATCACAACTTAAATTACAGGATACTTTTAAGTTAATTTTAGCAGACCACATGTAGTATATGCCTGCGTAACTTTACTCAAGGGGCATCACAAGATGACCATCCCATCAAGTTATTTTCTTTTTCTTTTTTTTTTTCTCTAAGATTTACTTTATTTATGCATTGGCCAGAGGGGCAGTGAGAGAATTCACCAGAGACAGAGTGGGGAGCAGAACAGACAGATCTACTGAAATACACTGCTGAGTTGAGCAGCAGGCAAGACAGGAGAGATCTGCTGTGCCATGTGGGTCATCCCCTTGGCCAGTGATTGAACTTGCACCACAGTGGCTGCCAATAACATGATTATGCTGAGAATTTACCCCCTGTGCCACCAGCATCAGTCCCATCAAGTTATTTTCTGTGGTAACTGGTACAGGAGCTAAGTTGCATTGTCAGGACAGAACATAAGACAATAAAATTATTGGCATTCAAATGTGATTTCAATGCTATCGCACTCTTGTTATTAGTGTGTATGTTAATTCCAGGCACTTTGTAAATCTACTGGCCTGGAAATAACATTCCAGGTTGGCATGCACATACATTGCAAAATGTGGCTAAGTAATATATTATTTCCTGTGGGCTTTTATTTATTTTGGAATACCACTGTTTACTACAAGAGGCAGGCATTTCTGTACTGTTATTTGGTCTTGGGATATTACAAACAATAGTATCATTAGATATGTGAATGCATTATATTTTAAATTCCTTATGAGGTATTTCTGATGCATATAGTAAAATTTTTTTGGTAAAAATGTAAGCAGTTTTACCTTTTGTTAACTGATGCATGATTGAGCTCTGGAAAGAATGAACCAAATTTCATTGTAACTAGTAAGTCTTGCCAATATTGGTTTTCACCACTTTGATTTATTTTAGCTACTTTAATACATTCTTAAATTGCACTGGTGAATTATTTTAATTACATTTCTATCAAAGTTACTAAATCTATATGTTTGTTGAATTTAAAGTCTAAAATTTCTGACAAAACATCTGTTCATCATCTTTCTTCCATATGAATATAAATTTTCATATTTCCTTGCATCCAAATACATCTACAAAGCAATTAGTTCAGGTTGTGCTTGTTGGTGGGCACAAATAGGAACATATTAGGTCAATTAAAAACACATACTATTTCATTGATCTAAATGCATAATAAATGATGTCACCCAGCCCTGTACAAATTTCCCTCTTAAAGAAATGCCTGTGAGAGTCTTTAGAGGGGCTTTACAAGTGTTTTATAAGGTTTTTTTAAAAGATTTATTTATTTATACATACAAGAACTGGGATGTAGGCTAGCAGTGTGGGGGATGAGAAGATACAACAGAGACAGAGTGGGGAGCAAAACAGGAAGATTCACTGAAATACACTGCTGAGGGAAGCAACGGGCAAGACAAGAGAGTTCTGCAGGGCCATGTGGGTCAGCTCCCTGGCTGGGGAAAGAACTTGAGCTGCAGTGCTTGCAGATGCTTAACCCCTTGCACCACCAGGGAGGCCCTTATAAGGTTTCCTAAGAGAGCACAGCAGTCTCTATTACTCCACATCTCTGATACGGGATACTTAGCTTCAGAGGTGTATAATGGATTCTGTCCAAGTGGGAGAAACTTGTCCACTAAATCTGCATTTTGTATTACTGTACCTTAAAGGACAGCTTTAGTCAGCTGAATTTTGCTTTTATAGATTATAGTTATTTTCCCCAATATTTAGTCCACTTTAAATTTGACATCATTTACATTTAACTACAAGCAATTAACTGGGTCTGAATTACCACATCCCCACTCTGAAGGATGAAATACACCTGTATATTCCTCAGACCATTATTTGGTGGGTGGTTGAAGAACTTTTCTCATTAGCTTTATAAACATGCCCAGGCATATTTGAAGTTCACTTGAATGAAAATGCTATAAGTGTGATCAAATACAGAATAGTACTTTATCAAAAAAAGCAGTATTTGACTATATAAATTTTAATGTATCTTTTAAATTTATATTTCGACAGACAACTTTTGTTCTTGTATATTTGTGTATATCTTGAGTGATGATGACAACAGCCAAAGTTTTTTCAATTTATCCCTCTATATATTCTCCCTGTAATATGGACACTTTAAAAAATTGTTATTGCTGATCTACTTGAAATTGGGGGTAAGGAGAGGGGTAGAGGTTGCTCTTACATATTTTATCTTTTCAAAATGAGATTTATACCCATGATTCTTCGTTTTTTTAGTTCTTTTAATACTTAGTATTATTTAAAGACATGTTTATTTTAGGGTATTTTTGGTCAAATTTCATAAAATATTAAGCTGAATTGCATGTTTGGATTTATGATAAAAACGTTTCTCTTTCTGATCAACACAATTTATAAAGTAGTTATTAATATTGCTGTTTTACAGTTGATACAACTGAAATCAGAAAAAGTACATACAAATGGCAATGCCAGAGAGACTTCCTGGTGGGGGAAGTTAAATCTCAGCACTCTGAAGCATCCGCAGGTACAGGCCAGGGAGGGGACCCACATGGCACAGCAGACCTCTCCTGTCTTGCCTGCTGCTGCCCTCAGCAGTGTATTTCACTCTCTCTCTAGTGAATTCGCTCACCCTCTCCCCACATTTCAGCCTGCACCCTAGCTCTTGCGTGCATAAATAAATACATCTTTTATTTTAAAAAATGGCAGTGCCATATTTTTATTATTTCAATAATATCTTTTTGAAAGTCTGTGTACCTGATTTCTCATTGTTTATTTCTACCATTAAAATGATTCTTTAATATTCCATAACAGTTAATTTGAGATCTCTGTCACTTTTTGACAATATTATATTTTGTATTATTTTCTTAACACATTCACTTATTAGCTTTCCTGAAATCTGCAACTCTTTTACTAAATTTAGTAATGATATCAAGGCCTTACTATGAATACCAATATAAAATTTCTTTTCTGAATGAAAGGCTACTCAAAGTGGTTAGTTAGTTTACAAATAAGAAAACTGATCCTTAAAGATGTTTTCCATGTTATTAAAAATCACAAAACTTTCAGAATTTCTAATTCACCAAAAACTGCACTTTCATTTAAGCTGTATAGTCAGAATTCTATCTATCATATTTACTACCATCTGGACCCTAGAGAATTCTGTGTTTACAGTAATTCACATAGGGAAAAAAAAAAAGGCATTGTCTTGCTTGTTTGAAGATGTTCCTTACAATTAAGAACAAGCTCCCAGGCATAAGCAGTTCCCATATGACTATAGCAGATTCAAGTTGGTACAATTATGAAAAAGGAAGTCATGCAAAACTTAACCTTACAAAATTGAGTGTTCCAGGTTGATTGATTCTGAGACATCAAAAATAATAATAGAGACATTTTGTCACAGTAGGTACTTGTTTATGAAAATGTCACTGTATGTACTATATTGCTTTTGTATAATTGTTGCATTTCAGATTTGTTCACTAAATGAGCTAATTCAACAGACAAGTTGTCATTAAATTTCACTGGTGGGAGGTATATAAGATTTGCAAGCTTTTAATAGTTCAAACATCTCATCTGCCATCATTTAGAAAACTTTACTGTGCACTCTACAATTATTTTGAAATCACTTCTTAACCCTTTTTTTAGCATGTAAAATTTTAAGAAGATTTTGTAGTATTTTTTATTATTACAATAATATATTCTCTATAACATAATTATAGTAAACATTCAAGAAATAGTGAGCTAAATCTGTTAATACTATGTAAGGATTTCAAATCAAAACAGGATAATAAACATAGTTCTTTGATTATACCTTACAGTTTATTAAAAATTTATATAATTACCACTTAATTTTTAATTTCATTTAGTAACACTAATAAAATACAATATTTTAATTCAGATGTATTTTTTAAAGATTTATTTTTATTTATGCCTACAAGAATTGGGGTGTAGGCCAGAGGTGTTGGGGTATGTGAGAGGATTTGCCAGAGGCAGAGTAGGGAGCAGAACAGACAGATACACTGAAGTACACTGCTGAGGAGAGCAGTGGGTAAAAGAGGAGAGACCTGCACCATATGAATTAGCTCCCTGGCCAGGTATTGAACTCATGCCAGAGTGAATGCCAATAGCTTGATAGCACTGAGACTTTAAACCCTATGCTACCAGAGAGGCCCCCAATTTAGATATTTTTTTAAAGGCAATAAGTAGCAATCATTGCTAAAATTAGGAAAGCATCTTATATGGAATATTTAAAAAATCTGTTAAAAGGTGACCAGCAAATGTATTTTTTTAATTACTAATCCCTGCATATATTCTATACCTAAGAGGTTTTAAAAGGTTTTTAACTCATTATTATTTCACTGAAAAATACTTCACCAGAGGAAAATGTCATATTTCGGGAGCTAATCCTGGTATATGGGAATCTAAATACTATTCATTTCCCTGTAGCATCCAAATTTATGCTAGCTGTGATCCATGAAGTTCTGTTGAACTTATGGTCAACATAAGCAGACTGAACATAAATTCTGGGCCCTAAGAAGGGAACTAGGGTGCAGCTTCTTCTACATGGACCGGTGGGTCCACAGGAATGTGGCAGTGGAACCCAGGGAAAGAATGGCACACTGATTGTGGAGTAAGTTGGGCGTTCAGCTCTGTGTGGATCTGGAAAAGGGAGTGGAGACTGATTTAGTCACTAAGTTACAAAGAAGTCAAATAGGTTACTAATCAAGGATCAGGTGTATGCAAAATACATTGGGAAAATAGTGTTTTTTTTTTTTTTTTTTCTTCAGATAATAGCCTTTCCTTGCAACATGATTCCAAAGGTCTAGAGTCCTCTTCACTTTTCAGGAGTTATCCATTCCTGTCATTTAGAGCATATTATGTAACAGACTAAAGTGTCAAATGATCAAACAGAACAACATAACTGCTTACTTAAAGGATTCCAACAACCACAGACAAAAAAGAAATAAATAGGGCAAGCAGAACATGAATCCAGAATATTGGATGCCTCTCTCCATCTTGGCACAACCATGGCTCTACTGGAGCTTCCTCTGCATTTCAGAGAGGAAGCTTGGAGCTATATTTTTGAGTGTCCTTTTCCCTGTTTTGTTTTTTCCCTATTTGAGTTTTTTCCATGAGAGAAATGTGAGTGAGACTGTGGAAATGGAAGGAAGGAAGGGAAAATGTTGCAACTGCAGAGAAGCAATAACAATTCTTGCTAAGCATTTGATCATCATCCACAAGCTACTGCAGATACAGAGATGTATGGGAGCTCATTCAGTATTTGAGAGTGACTGAAGTTTCCTTATGTTTGTACAAACCAACTGTTTATATGCTTCAGGCTAAGTTCCTAAATGTTTGATTCCCTGACTTCCTCACTATGCAATCTCTTGAATCTTCTTTGGATATTGGGCTTTTCCAATATTCAATTCAACACTCATTCCTATATTCCATGTTTAGTCTCAATATACAGTGAGTGTATATGTTTTCCTGATGGAACTGTTTTACCCAGTGAAATAAGAGATGTAAACATATCACAATATACAAACATTATAAAACTTACAAGTAATGTAAAAAAAACAGCAACTAATATTTAGTGCATGAATTAAGAGAAAGAAAACTTATTGCTGTGATCCAAAACAGTGATCTGCAAGTTATCACAGTACAGAAAATTATCACAAGTAAAACAGTGAAAGTATTAAAATACGAAAGAAAAGTGACTTGGAGAATATTTTCCTGTAGACAAGGATTAAACACATACTCTGACCTGTCCCTGGATGTTGAAGAAAAATCCTGCTATAATGTCCACACCAAAATCCTGTTGAATTATAAAATGAAGTACTTATTTGGGCATATGCTTATAAAAGTAGTGATTTTAAGGATAATGAAGACAAGTCATTTGCTTACTCTTTTCCCTGTAAAATGGAAGAAAGGGTCTCAGAATTTAAATACATCAAATTATTACAAATATAAAGCATTATTAAGCTCCTGGAAGGACTTCGTTAGAATTGTTCAAACAAATTGTTAAGAGTACTAAACATATTCTATCTCTACTAAAATTTCAAGTTATATATGTAAACATTGTTCAAAATTTGTCTTTGATTTCCTCTATACTTGTCTTAAATATTCACTACAGTCAGCATTTCCAGGGACTGTTATAATTCTCCAGATTAATCAGTGGCAATCTGTGTTCCAAATCTGGAATTCAACTGGCCAGACTTGATTAGCTTCTGAAACCACATACTTGTCATCTGATTTTCCATAGTGTAATGACCAGTGCACTGGATAACAGAGAAGGCATTTAATAGGACCCTCACTCGCCCAGACTTATCAATTCTACATTCCATTTAAAATTTTCTTATTTGGGTCCTCCCTGGTAGCTTAAGGGTTAAGTCTAAGGGCACTGCCATTGCTATGGCCTGAGTTTGATCCCTGGCCAGGGATCAAACCCACATGGCACAGCAGGTCTCTCAGCTATCTCACCCTCTGCTCCCCTCAGCAGTATATTTCAGTACATCTCCTGTTCTGTCTTTGGTAAATCCTTTCACCTCCCCCCCATACCTCTGGCCTGCACCTCAGTTTTTCTATGCAAAAACAACAACAACAACAAAGCTTTCTGGTTTGTATTTGTTTAGAAATTCGAACATTTGTAACACCTAAGAGAATGTTAAATAAATCTCTCCCATGTATTATAGCCATTTTAATTTCAAGCTAAACTTTTAAACAAGAAAGTTTTTCTTGATATACTTCCCCCCCCCATTAACCTATAATTGTCATTTATATTTATCGATCTGTTTTCTACCAGCCCACCTGTATCATTTCCACCGCATCATTTTCAATAGTGATAAGGTATTGGTGATTGCTCTTGACACTACAAAATTTTTTTTTTTTTAGTATATCACAGCAAAAAAATGTATGTTTGTCTGAGTTTTTATATGTGTGTTTACTTTTGTGTGTGTGGATAGGTACCTTAGTTCAAAATAATATAATGTCTTTGTTTAAGTAACAGACTTTGGGTAACTTCTCTATATCAACTAGTATATTTTTCAAGAAAAGCTGATTCTAAGATATCTTAACTTAATAAAGGATAAATATTTGATTTAATGTCTTTGATTAAGTTCCTCCAGATGAACACAATGAGTTAAACAATAATGAATTGAAATTAATTCTATTCTCATGAAAGTATAGAATATCTCATAAGCTAAGTATCACTCATATAGTTACATACAGATTCTAGAAGATGAATCAACAAACTATTTCAATAAGGTAGTTGCAGTTTTAAAACTATTATGAATAACTATAGAAATGAAATGATATTTTTTGTGGTATATATAATTTTGTTTTTTAAAAACTTTTTTATTTATTTATTTTGCATAGAAGAACTGGAGTGTGGCTAGAGGTGAAGGAGAGTGAGAAGATTCACCAGAGACAGAATGAGGAACAGAACAGGAAGAGCTACTGAAACATATAGCTAAGAGGAGCAGCAGGGAAATAGGGGAGGTCTGCTGTGCCATATGTAGGCTAGCTCCTTGGCTGGGGATTGAACTCAAGCCATTGTGGTGGTAATGCTGACACTTAATCTGTAAGCCAGCAGGGAGGCCTGTATCATATAATTATTTTATTTTTTTATTTATTTTTCTTACAACATTTGCTTTCTTTTCTAAGTGTAGTCCCCATGGAATTTCCATCACCAATTCACCCATGCACTGTCACCATAGTCCCTTGTGCTCTTCCCATCCCTGCCTTGATCCCAGCCCCTCCCTCTTCCCTGCAGAATGTCTCTGATTTGTAGTCATATAATTCTTAAAGAAAAGCCCCATTTTACCTCAAAATCCATGACTTTCTATTTTTTGAGGGAAAGTGAGCTATTATTTGAATAATGTTTCTGTAGGGTCATAGGAGGCCTTACTGACTAAGTCATTTGATTGCTGCTCGGGTGTAGATGATGATACCAAACACAAAGTTATTAAAATAGTATGCTCAGAAGTGTTAATATGATTGTAAAACATGCTTAACTTTTTCAGATAGTAAAGTAACTTATGCTCTGTGAATGATTTTATTCATTTACAGGAAAAAAACACTATTTAAAATAACATGCAAAAATTTTATTAGAGCAGGGTACTAATGAGGACTTGCTGATTAGTTCTATTTTTAGAAATGTCCTCTGAAACATTGGTTGTGGGTTAAATGAAGCATATATATCTATCAAGGTGTGAAACTGTATATATATATGTATATACTGTATAATTTTATAAATGAAAAGTAAATCAGTAACATTCGATTTAAACAAAAAAGGAATATCTTTTGTGATTTCATATTGAGAGCCAACTCTAAGCTAAAACATAGAAATAATGAATAAGAGATAGGCCTGTACTAAACAAATATTCAGTGAAGTATTCCTTGAAACTTCTCAGTCTATGAAAATTAAACAGTAAATAAAAATCTCTTTGAAAGTTTTCATAAATATATTTTATTTGAACCGTTTGGATATATTTTAAATTTCCTTTAAGCTACTATATTGCTAATCTCTGTGTACAGGGAAAGCAACTCAATTATTGAATAAAAATAAGCATGACTTCTACTCATAATTCAACTCTTAACTAATATATTACACTTTCAGAGGATTTTCTATAAGAATATTCAATAAAGTAGATGGAATACCTTTTCCATAGAGCTTTGTTTTCTTTTAAAGCACATACTACAATAATCAAGCAAATAAATGCGTATACATATCGAGAGAGATATATTGATATATATCTAGAGATAAATAGTTGCATGAATTAGTTTTCATTTTCATTATGGTTCCCCTACAAAATCATAAGATCACTTAATGCAAGTCTACTTTGTTCACAGGTCTAACTTCTTTACATTTCTGTCCCCAGAATCTTAAACAAGACATGACATTTCTCATTATAATTTTAATAAATAAATTGCAATACAAAGCAACAATAGGGAAAATATTTTATTCATATTTAAAGTCGGTTGAGTATTTTTACATTTTGTTTTCATTTACATACGAAGGATGACCCTGTGCAAAAGTCTATAAAATGTGTGTAGTGTAGGGAGAAGGAGAAGTAATAATGGAACATACTTTCAAGAGAATAAAATAAAAGTAACCCATATTTTTTTATAAATTTACTAATGCTTCCTATGGATAAATTCTCCCATTTTCATTAATGTTTTATCTAAAAATAAGATCCAAAAGGCAAATGCAAATACATTTTTAATAGTGATCTAAAGATATTAATGCTTTTTGCCAGAGGTGCTAAATCTACTACATTTTCTTATATTGACCTTTTCTTCCCTTTTTAGTTAAAATAGTCCCTTCCAAACTTTAATAAAGGTTTCAATTTAAAGCTGTTTAATATCACCAGAAGATAAAAAAGTACAGAATATTGAGCTATTTAAAGATTCATAAAGTACATCACAATATGTTATTATGTCACAGCATCACCTTTAAAATTTTAAATTAATTTTTAGAAAAAGGACTTGTATTCTATATTGAAGCCAGAATTTATCATTTGTTTATTAAGCAACTTTGTACAGATCCTTTTCCTACATCTGCTAAAGTTAAGAACCATATTTCGGAAACTGATCTAGTACAAGCATCACAGTGTTGGATAAATGTTTATCTCTGTATACATTACTGGCACATATTTTATTACTAATCATATTCATAGGCGTTACTAAACTTTGTTAGAAACTGGAAAATGATACAAGCAATCCACTTGTATCACTCCAGTCAAGAAAAAGTGTCAGAGAAGTGTAAGATTAATAAAGGTAGTTTTCAAAAATGCTGTTTTTCCTGCCAGACTCAGGAAAATTTGGGGTTCAGTTCAGAGATGCATTTCTCCTTAAACAATACATGTATACAAAGGTATTGCTGATGAGGAGGAAGCTCTTTTGATTTTCAAACTTTCTTCTTGTATATTTCATTAATTACAAAGCTTACTTAACTAGCCCTCATGCTCCACCCAACCATAAACTCCAAATTTACTTACAAATAAATTACGTATTCATATCTAAAATGTCCTGGTGAAAACATCTCATAGATCAGAACGCTGATATTTTTCCACTAGAAAATATTGTTAGCACTTCAACTAGGAAGTACAGTGGGGAGTGAGGGATCATTACATGTGCATTTTTAAAATTTATAGGTAAGGTCCTTTATTCCCTCTGATTGTCCAGTCTCAGACGCAGAGAAAATGGTTTATAGGATTGCTGCTCTTTCCATCCTTCTGTAACTTTATGAAGTCATATCAGAGGATTTGTTTCTTCCTAATTTTTCAGACAGTCAACATAAAGATGTGGCTAGGAACTACCTGCATTCTGGAATCTCAACCAAACTCCACTTACTTGTTTTTGAAAATTACTAAATACAAAATTCAACTTGTCTTATTTCACAGGGGAGATTAACTTTCTCCATAATAGCAAAATATATTGAATATCAGCCCCCATAAAGACTGTTCTTGACTAAATAATGCTAATATATTTTAATGAATTGCTTATTTCAATAGTCATTTTTAAATGTCTAATATCTATCATCATCATCTATATGTCCACCTACATGCATGAAAAGATAAAATTCTACATCCCTTGTATTTTATTATTTTAAAAATTTATTTATTTATGCATACTAGAACTGGGGTATAGGCCAGAGGCGCGGGGGTGAGAGGACTCACCAGAGACCAAGTGGGGGAAGAACAGGCAGATCGACTGAAATGCAAGCTTAAAGGAGCAACAGGGAAGGCAGGAGAGGTCTGCTGTGTCATGTGGGGCACCTCCCTAGCCAGGGATCGAACTCATGCTGCAGTGGCTGTATATAGCTTCATAGTGCTGCGACTTAACCCCTTGCACCATGAAGAGTGACCCTCTTCCATGTATTTTAAATACACTCACTAATTTATCTTGAAGTAACCTTATAGGAAAACAAAATGTTTTGTATTTAATGGAGTCAGAATTAAGCTGATGAGAGTAGTGGTGCTTCTGCAGAACTTCAAAAGAAATAAGGAGGCATTTTCTCTGCCTCATTTTACTCCTATCAGCATGATTTAACAGCTTTCTAATGAAAGTTAAGATACTAACATACCATCTCTCCCTGTGCTGTTATGATAAATGGGTAAATGGTATATCACAAATTATCATTGCCTGTTCCTGTTCTATTCTTCTGCTTGCAAGGGCTTCTTTTATATAATCACTTTCTTCTCAGCATATGTACAGGTTCAACAAGAGGAGTTAATACAACACTGTCATCTTGATTTAATATCAAATTACTTTCATGCCATTTGTTTCCTTTTTTATTTTAAATTAAAAAACGCAGGTCTTCCTTCTTCTATATGCATTATTCTGGTGTACTGGCAACTCATATAAAAAGCAGCCCTAGGGGGTTGGCATCAGAGATGATTATTTCCTCCTAGTGATGGTTTGTGTGATAGAATGTGTCAATCTAAACAGCAAGTGACTTTTCGGAGTATGTGTTCCGGGCTCTCCTTGTAAGATAGCATGTGTCACAAAGTTTCAAGACAAGACAGTTTTAGGACAGGAGAGCTTTGGGAAGTCTTTAAAATTTGTTTATTTATTTACTTATTTTCATATCCCAGTATAAATGTCGGCTAGAAACTTAAATTTAAAATATTACTAGAAGACATTGGTATGGAGTAGAAGAAAGCTTGAAACTTTGAAGAAAAACCAGAATGTCAATTTTGATTATTTTTTTCTTTTCACGTTTATTTATGTTTGTCAGTATTTTTCTTTTGAAGTAACACTGCATTATAACATTACACACATTTCTGGTGTTCAACTTTGAAAATAAACATGTGTACATGCTGCACTAAGTTCACCTCTAAAATCCAACTTTATCCTTTACCTTACAATTGGTGCATTTGTTCTGATACCTAATCTCCTTACCCCTTACCCTTTGGTAATCACTAAATGGTCTTAGAGTCCAAAAACTTAGTTTTGTTTTACTTAGTTCCAATTTGTTTTTGCTACATACCATTTTTGAGTAATATCATACAGGGTTTGTCTTTCTCCCTTGCCTTATGTCACTATAAATAATACTCTTAAGTTGTTGTAAGTGGCAGGATATATACATGCCACATCTCTATTCATCATCAGTCAATGAACACTAGATTATTTCCTGCTATTGGCTATCTTAAGTAATTCTGCAATAAACACAGGGGTGTATATATCCTTTCAGTTAGTGTTTTTGTATTTATCTTAGTCATATGACCCTAAAGCAATGGATTGAAGATTATATCCCCCCACCTAAATTCATATGCTAAAATTATTCTTCCAAAGTGATGGTATTTGCAGGTGGAGTCTTTGTAATTAGGTCGTAAGGTCATGAATGGTATTATGTCCTGAAAACCAGACCCCAGAGAGTTTCCTTGTCGATTTTACCATGTGAGGTTACAGCAAAATTACACTCATCTGCAAAGTTGTCCCTGACCGGACAACTAATCTGCCAATGCCTTGAATTTAGACTTCCAGGACTCCAGATTTGTGAAAACTAAGGTTCTGTTTTTATATGTCAACTATTTTATTGTATCTCCATTGTAGCAGTCCAAATGGACTGAGACACCAAGTAAGTCTCTTTGTAAATTTCTGATCCCCAAAGGCTGTTAAATATATAAAGTGATTAATTTTGGAAAATAAAAGATTCAATTTTAAAATAAAGATATTAGTTACATGAGAAAGCTAGGCTAAAATAAGTTTATTTGTTAAAATAATTGCTCATTGGATCTATTAAATGAATAATTATTATGTACAAACAAAGTACTAAGTATTATTATTACTTAGGCATAGAATGATAAGCCACACATTTTCCACATGATGAAACATACTATCTAGTAGAGATCAATGTCCCCAAAGTAATACAAAGAGAGTAAGTAAAAAGAATAAGTCATTTTCTTTAAGATAACAATAGTAACTCCTATCAAAATCACATTTTTATTTAACAGTGCTTTCAAGAAAACTTTAATTATTGGAAATATAGCAGATGATATCAACATTTATACAAAAAAACCCACAAATTTAATCTATATACACTAATACCTGTAGTTGCTTAATTTATCCATGTGATTTTTTTATTTCACAGATTAAAAAAATTGCAAAATAATGTATTTGCATTTTTTCATAATCCAAAAATTGTCTCTCTTACATATCAGATACTTTTTCAAAAAGTTAAATACAGTTTCTTCTATTTTTTTTTTTTTACTCTTGAATAGAAAACAAAATCATCTATGGTACATCATGTGTGCTGTTCATGTATTAGAAAATCAAGAGGCAGTGATTATTAATTAAGTGAAAGGAAATGGCAACCACCCAAATGGAACACTGACAATTCTCTTAATACATCAGCCAACCTACTTGCATTAATTTAGAAAAAGATTGTGTACTTATCAGGGACTTAAATCACAAAAAGCACATTTAAGACCATGTTAAAGACAATAATCACATGCACAACACTTGAGTTACTGAAGAACTTTCCTGCTCTCCTTCAGGAAATTGTTACCAATTGCCACTTTTGCTTTCACATTTTCTCCAACTCATTAAACTTTGTGAAGCTGCAACTGACAGTTAAAATAGATTTCAGTAGCATTAGCTCCAATTTCAAGAGATTAAATGCTGAGGATCAGAGAGTGGAATATTCTGATTAGGCATATTTACCAGACCCTTAGAAAATGGAATGCAGGAACTTCAAAGCTACAGTCTTAAAATACATGTTTACTTTTAGATTTTATAGTGCCTAAATAGTACATCATGTTTCTAATATGAAATGGCTTATAATGCTGTCTAAATGGAAAAAAACAAAAACAAAACAAAACTTACTTGATTATTTTTGTTTTCAAATGAAAAATTAACTCCAATGGTTGAATATCTATTAAATGAGTAAGATTGGACCATGCCTTTCAGTTGGTCATAGCCTGGGGTGCATACATTTAAACTTCTAATATCTATAATCAAGGACTCCAATGGTTAGAAATAATTAGGCAAATTGCAAGGAAATGGCTCCTAAGACATTGTTTTGGTACATTGAAGACTACCAGACCCTGTATAGGCTATTATGACTATCATGATTGACAGAAGGTGACTTTTGGGGAATAGAGAATTAGAAAATTGTAAAATTGATTTGCAACTAGAATGGTAGAACTTTAAGTATAGGTACTAGATTTGTCCACATGGCTAAGAAGGGACTGTAAGAATTATAGTGTTCTAGCTATAGTCTAAAACGTCCAGGGTCATCTAGTGATTTAAAGGCTCTTCTATGTCTCTTCTCTCTCTTCTCTGTGTTTGACATTCATTTCCTCTAATAAATAATATATCTCATGCCTGATTCCTTACTAATTCTATTTCTTGAAGAACTGACTCTCTCTCTTCTCCCTCCTCCCCCCACCCCACAAACACACTTGGTACTCACATATTTTTCAAATAAAATAAACCTAAAGTACCAAGAAACTATTGTAATTTGAAACATATATCCTCCCAGTAGACTTTTGTAATGCATAATAAAGGTAAACTTCAGCATAAATCTGACCAAAAAAAAAAAAAATCTGTCAATATGTGTTGGATAGAAGATGAAACTCTAGAGATAGAGCAGTAAAGTCAAAACTTGACCTCAGATAATAAAGTCCATTGGAAGTTACAAACTTTAAAAGGGAATATCAGTATTCTGGAAAAAATGTGCTAATTTTGGGAAAACAAAAAACATTTTTAGGAAAGTACTTAGGAAAATCACTCAACATTTTGACTACCTGGATAGTTTCCTTAGGAAGGTAAAAAAAATGGCAAAGGAAAAAGTATGAAAGTTCAGAATCCGAGAAGAATGTAATGATTTTAAAGATTTGAAAAATTTACTTGAAAATAAAAAGTATAACTTCAGATTGACAAAAGTTGGAGCTGGAAAAATAAGAAGCTTGACCCCATTCTAGGGTTGCACAAGATGTGATAAGGACCTGTGAAGATATGTTTTTTAATTATTTTTTGATTCACTCTTGCTATAATCCAATCTGAAAATGGATTCAGAACATAATTAGATATGGAATATTGTAAAAAAAATCTGTTGTGTAATCAATATATAAACTAGACAATATATAATAAACATTTTAAATACATAGTTTGTAAGAACTGTGAATGACTATAATATTACATATCCAAAATAACTAAAATAAGCTCAAAAAGAATACACATATCTGTAACTGCTACTTACAAGAGACACAATACTAATGAAATTAAATATGTTTTTAAGAATCAAAGATATTTATTAGGAAAATACTAACAACTTTGGTCTACCTATATTATCCCAGAAACAAATAGAAAATACTTTAAGAAAATATAGTCAGGAAAAAGTCTACTAATTACCAGAAAGATAAAACTGTATTTGTATATTTCAAGGAAAATTTTCTTGATACATAAAAAAAGAACAGTGGATTTAAATACAAGAATAAAGTGATTTGTCAATAATGACTACAGGGATATTTCACATTCCTTGTTTAGTAATTAATAGATTAAGGAACAAAAGTGTTAAATGACAACAAAATTTCAGTATAATTTTCTACTATAACTTGAAGTAATAGTCAACTTATATGAAATCTTGCATTCAATAATAATAAAGTCCATATTATTTTGCACTTTATCCTAGCCAAAAGATTGAGAAATAATAGAGTGAATATTTTTCACAGCACATAAGACACATAGTTTGATAATATATAAGGTTACAACACAGATTTCAAAAATACAAAAATACATACAGTCATTGTTTTTGTTCATAATGTAATTTAGAAACAAATGATCAAAATGCTAATTTATATGATAAGAAAAAATATAATTCTGAAGGTCAAATAATATGTAGTAAAATACACTTTTAACCAGTATCTAAAATACTACTATATATCAAAAATCACATACACCTTATACAATACTTAGAAATGAATTAATCTTTCATTAAAAAATAAGCACTGATAAATAGAATAGCATTTTATATAAGAATTTGAACAATGGACAGATAATGAAAACAAAAATGTAAAAACAATAAAATTATACATACATATTAAATATACAAAAATTTAAGAGACAATACAGCAAAAAATTGACTCTGAATCTCTTGAGCAAGATTGATGAAAAGAAAACAAAGTTTAAAAAACAGTCTATATTACAACAGATTAAAACTAATAAAAATAATAGTACAAATAATTTTATAAATGCAACCTTCATTGAAGGGTTGTGAGTAGGGTGACAATGAGTCTTGTTGGTAGAGGTTCAGTTGCTCGTTATTCCGATCATGGAAAAACTTTTAGTCAAGTGTTAAGTACCGCAACTTGACAAACAGACTATTCATTAACCCAAAGAACCTACCATTTTAGAGAATGCCATTTCTCGTAACAAAATAATTTGAGATAAACTCACATCAGAGCTAGATAAGAAGGATAGAAAGGGATTAGATGTTTTCTTGGGTACACTTTTTGCCTTAGACAGGTGGAGAAACTGTCAGAAAGTCCCATATTTTTCAGTCTTGAATTATCAAGAAACCAATTGTTTTATTCCAAGAATTGGACCAATTTAGTGCTGGCTTCAGAACGAAAGAATATATCATACTGATACCTTTCCTACCGAGTTTGCAATCATTATAATGGCATATTTGGATTCAGGGTGTCTCTTTCCCTTCTATGACATAATTTTAGATAGTCAAAGTAGCCAGCTCTAATTAAGAGGATTAAAGATGGATAAAGTTATTTACATAAAATACCAGAGACTTCAGGGTTATAAACTAAGTTTAAAGAAGATACTCTGCTACGGGAACATGAATATGAAATTGATGAGAAGCAAATAAATAAGAAGCTTACAGAGTTGTTGAATAGATTATGTTGCTGCAAAAAAGACAAGACAGATTGGACTGTAAAAGTCAGTAAATTTCCCATCTAAGAACAATCTCAGTACTCACAAATCTGTACAACATAAGATAGGTTCCTAAATCTCTGCAGTCTCCAAGAAGAACATTTTTTCTGATGCCACCACAAATGTGGCTAAGAATTTAGAATATAAGATAATGAAGAACCACTCTAAAGACACTGGGATTTCTCAGAAGAAAAAGAAAAAGGGGCTTATACCTAGAGAGTACAATCAAGGGTGCCTGATGTGTTAATAAAGGAATGGGACCTTTCTCTAGAGAAGGAGTGTTTATTTTCCACGTTTAATGGAATTTTATGATCCTATGGACAAGAATAGGTTCAAGTTTTCACAGTGAGGGATACTGGACTTTGAGTTGGTTATAATACAGGAATATATATATATATATATAAAACAGGTATATATATATAAAACAGAATATATATATATAACAGATTATAATACTGGAAATTTGGGAATTTCACTATTAGGTAGCAGATGAAATCTCCTCTGTGTAGGAATAATACTAAACACTGATACTTAGCAGCTCTAAGAAGGAGAGATACAGTAACTGATGTCTGATCCTCCATATTAAGCCTCTTGTCGGAGTCCAGCTCCAGTGAACAAGATTGAGGAGAGGTGCCGGATGAACCAAGAAATAAAGAAATGACAGACACAAAATAGTTTAAGAAAAGCAGGCTCCAGGGGACGCAAAGCCTCTCACTCTGGGTTCAAGTGTCCCGAGTGCCGGGCGCAACTCATATTTATTGAGAAAAACTGCCCCCAGATTAGTTACAAGACAATGGTTTGTTCTTTTATTTCTTAGTATTCAGCATGTTCCTGGCACACTGCAACACCAAGGTGCCACGGTATCAGGCTGCACTGCTCTCCCTTCTAATCTAACTTGCTCCCTAGGCAATGGTTTCACTGGCACAAGAAAGAATATCCTGATTTGTGCACGGGCCAGTCTTCTAGCCCGTGCTGATTAGTCTGTTAGCCATGACCAGTGATGCAGCCATGACCCAGATATTTTCCTTGTCTCAGCACTCCATGCCTTAGGGGTCTCCAACAGTCTCCCATCATTTTGCTATAGAAATTTTAACTGTATATTTCTTAGCCTCCCTTTGAGTTAGTTGTGGCTATAGAACAAATTCTTGTAAATTGAATAAGTGAATGCAGGTAGATTTTAAGAGCCAAGAGGAGTGAGTCCTTTGTTTTTCCATTTTCCTTTTTATTACCATCTTCTTGTTGGTAAGCAAATACTTCAGATGGGGCTCAAGGACTCTCCTTGGAAAGTGAAATATCTCAAGATGTAGAACATTTATACAGCAGTACAAAAGACAGATTCCTACAGTTTAGTATATCATCTCTGTGGCACATGAAGAGAGAATTTTAACTTATTTACTTTTTTTAAAAAAAGACTTTATGCATACAAGAGCTGGGATATAGGCCAGAGGTGCAGGGGGGTCAAGAGGATTCACCAGAGTGGGGAACAGAACAGGCAAATTAACTGAAGTATACTGCTGAGGGGAACAGTGGGATAGGCAGGAGAGGTCTGCTGCTCCCTGCGGTTCCCTTTCCTGACCAGGGGTCTAACTGTAGTGGCTGTGGAAACCCCACAGTGTGGCGCTCAACCCTTTATGTCACCAGGGAGGCCCTTATTTAAACTACTTTTAATGGGGTCCATGTCACTAGTAGACTAATGGGAGAAAAGTCCTAATGGGAGAAGATTGATTTAGACTTCACTAGATCAAATTCCCATCAAGGACCTTTGCTATCCCTTTATTTCTATTCCTTTATCCTTTTGTGTTGGCAGTAGTAAACTAATTTTGTAATTTTGGGTTATGAGAAGACAACCTTAGCCCATATCTCATAATGCTTTCAAAGAGGATGAAAAAGTATTACATTTTTTTCTGGCCCTTTTATGAAGAAAGCAGCAAGCTGATAAGTTGTGCACGAGAGATAATTATTCTGAATTGGGTGTCACCATCACACTAGGAGGCACAGAAAATGGGGTGATTTGGGAACTCCAGCTTCCACATGGGGAGGAATTAAAGGAGAAAGAGACCCAGGATATTTATTCTTACCGTGTGCCCATTTATTTCCAATATATAAGTTCTCTGAACGAAAGAGGACTGTGATGCATGTGTTGTTGACTTTGCTCAGATTTATATCATAACTTTTTATAAGTAAACTAATATTTTAAAATGACATACTCAAAAATTTAGTGTATATGGTTAACTAAGTGAACAAAAAAGAAAGTTGCCAGCGTATGAAAGCATTTAGCTTCATATTTCAAAAAAAATCACCACACCAACATAGAAGAACTCTAAGTGGCTCTATATGATAATGTAGCAGTTCACTTGTGCCTAACAGAAGTAAAAATTAGGTGCAAATTATCTACTGGTCACATCAATTATATTGTTTTCAATATTATTAACATAATTATGGACAGATGGTTTGGATAGTTTTTAGGATTTGTGTTTTTCTCTAAGAGGAAATGTCACTAATTTCATGTGAAAAATCTACAAATGTTTTCAATGCTTCACTTACATTTATGTGTAAGACATTTATTTTCTAGGAAATGTTTTCCACTATTAGCTTTTTATTGATTTTTAAGAAATACAGTCTTTATTTCGTTACCCTTGGGAGATCAGATGTGTGTAGTTTTTCAGTTTAGATTAGATACATTATGATTTGGTAGCAAGACACATTTCTTGGCATAACAAAAATTCATGAAAACTTAAATATTTTATGTCTACATTTATTGACATTTTATTTTGTTATATAAAGCTGAAAATATCCTTAGTCAACATACAATTTAGTGCCAGTTGCCTACCGGGAGGTGTTTATGGCTGTCAGGATGTCCTGGCATAATCATCTACAATCCCTAGAAAATATGGGTCTGGTATGTAAGATGAGTAGACTAGAGAAGTAACTATTGTGCTAACAGATAGCTCATGTTTTCCTGTCAGATGTTCCTTATATTGTTTTTTTCTATATGATTGCTTTCTAACATCTGTGGGCAAGAATTTGTGTACAAATATTAGCTTCCATAAAAATTGATTCCTCAAATTTCCACTTCACTTTTTTTGCTCTTTACTGATAGAGCAAGAAAATAAAGCCCAGTCTGGAAAAACAATGGTGAATGTCCCTGCTCACAGGTAGGAGAGAGAGAGGTCACAGGAAATTTGCTCAATATTAGTATTATATAAATATTTAAATAGAGCAATATTTGGGAGATAGTAAGGATGATGTGATAATATTTTCTTATTATTTCTAGAAACAATCAGATAGATTTTTCCTTTGCTTTTATACTCTCATCAGGTAAAATTAGTCAAAATTATATCCAAACCAAAAATATTATTTTTTTACCACAGTTTGAAGAAATGAAATAAAAAAAAAAATTACGGAGGAAATATTGAAGGAGTTGAACAGGGATTTTTATTTCCTTAGCTACAGTGTTTCTTTTTTTTTTTTTTTTTTACTTTTTTTTTTTTTTAAGATTTATTTATTTATGCATACAAGCACTGGGGTACAGGCCAGAGGTGTGGGGGGGTGAGAGAATTCACCACAGACAGAGCAGGGAGCAGAATAGGCAGATCAACGGAAGTACACTGCTGAGGGGAGCAGCAGGCACAGCAGGAGAGGTCTGCTGCACCATGTGGGTCCCCTCCCTGGCCGGCAGCAGGGATCGAACTCGTGCTGCAGTGGTTGCGGTTTGCTTCATAGTGCGTTGCTCAACCCACTGCGCCACCAGGGAGGCCCCCAGCTACAGTGTTTCTCAGAGAGCAGGCAAAGGATAGAATGAAGGGGAAAGGAAAAAGGAAGAGAAAATTTGTCATGGATATTTTTTACTTGCATTTCTGCTTTATCCCAAGAAATAAAAAAATAATAAATTAAAACATTTCCCCAAAAATGCATAAATACAATAGCTGCATGAGGCACCAACAAAGCACAGTATTCTGCAGTAGTGTATCTTTTTACTTTGACAAGAATGAGACATATGGAAAAGATTTCTATAATTCTCTGATGATTAAACTGAACAAATATAAAAATGGGACACTATCCTGCATTGTCAACTGGCTATTTCTCACCCAGACCCACCTTTTTAAATTGTTATAATAATGTAGGGGATTTAGAAGTAAATAGGATGTCTCCCCTACACAATAGACCACCAGTGTTCTGGAAGGGTGTTACAGGTATGGGAAAATATTGAACTGACTTTTGTTTGTCCATCAGATAATTGATAGAAGGTGACTAGCCCCATCTAGCTGCAGCATTTACAATACAAATTTAACCTTGAGTTCTTAGGTCAATATAGTCACTCACATAACATCCCAAAAGACTTGATATCATAATAATATAAAGACAGGAGCAGCACTATGGAATTACATGCAAATATATAATAATATAAATATAATAGATAAATTCTATATATATATAACTAGCTTGCATTAGCACCAAAGTTTGGTTGTTTTTAATTTTTTTCTAACGTGTTAAGCAAGAAGTGAAAAAAGGTATTTTGCCTCAAGCTAAGCAATAACTCATTTTGCTATAATGCAATTTTTCTTCCATGGACTATTGTTCATGACTATATACCCACAAACACAAATGCTCTATAATCTTGAAATTCTCCTGGTTACAGTCAAAATATTCTTTCCAGGCTTATATTTTCCAGAATGCCTCCTAAATCTTAGCAAATTGTTAATGGTATTTTGTAATGGCATTGTGCAAATTTTAGCCCCTCTAGAAAAAATTTCTTGTAGTTCACCTATGTAACTAGCAGAATAAACTACTTTTTAAAAGGCAAATTCCTTTGAACCAATTATTTAATAACAATTTATCATAAATTTCAAGTGCATATAATGTATTTTTTATTCCCCCATGCCTGGAACATTGATTTTCCCTTCAAACATAATGGGAATATCAGAGTAAACTAGAAGTACAGAAAAAAAAATAGATATATAGGTCATTTCTCTTGGGTGAAATAAATTTTAACACACTTGTTTGGGTGGTTGTCTTTATTCATGACACAGGAATGCACTAGTACTAGTAGTTCACACAAAAAGACATGGTTCAGGAAGGAAATGTATTTCACTAGGATAAATAGCCTACCTTGGAATGAATAGAAAAATCCCACAACAGAAACTTGGCAAGAATTTGCTGGTAATAAGTTAGTTGAATTGAGAGGGAGTTAGTATTGTTTCTTTTCCAGAAGATGAATGATTAAAAATACTCCCTATGCCAGGTGTTCTATGCTGCTCTTGACCTTCATCCCCATCGATGTTTGCAGGTGTTCCTTCAGTTTTACAGGAGTAAACACTGTTTTTCTATGTCTCCATGAGGTGCAATTTTAGTGGCATGTATTGTGGATAAGCGCAGTCACTTCTCTTGCCATTACAGCTAAATTTTCAACAAGAGGCTCCAAAATCTCATCCATAAAATTTGGATGCATATCAAGGGAAATAGAAGGGATGCCAGCATTTGTAGATTTGGTGTTATGAGTATGGGACTGTAGCTTGATATTTGCATTCAAGTGGACTTTAAAAGAGAATTTAAATTTGATAGAATATGTTACTATAATACACAGTTTCTTATGAGTCTAAAAATAATGGGAAAAGTAGATGTTTTTGTTTGAACAAGAATAATACTTTTGATTACTATACTACTAGAATCTGAATTATGGTTGTAAGCTTATATGCTGAAACATTAAAAAGACATAACCCGATATAATCTCTATTGTGCGTGTGCCATGGAAAAGGCAGAATTAAGAGAGATTAGATTCTCAAGAAAAAATTCAAAAGTAAATGTGGTGACTTTATTGTACTTCAGAACAATGGAAGAAAAGCTGCCTCTCTCCTCTAAAGTCACTGCCACTTTTGCTGAACAGCAAGTAATAGGAAAGAAATAGTGAATATGAAATAAATTTAATTTTTCCTTTTGTTAATGTTTGTATTATCTATTTATCACCTGTTTATATATCATTTAGCTACACATCTATCTTATAAAGTTCTTTACTATAAAATAGTGGTAAATGTTAATGAGGTTACATGGATTTACAAGAGCTAATGCATACTACTCTTCTGAGTTGTGTTTCAATTTTGAGCTTCCATTTTGACTTTTATAATTCTAGGTCTTAATTCTAGTGAGTGTTCTTGAATCACTCGATTAGCTTGGGAATTGAAATAGAGAATCACCATGATAATGTAAATATGCAAGGACCTCTGTGATATTATAATCGAGGAACTAAAAGCAAATTTAATCGAAAAATAAATGGCACTAATAACCAACTATGTATAAAAGGTAGTTCAGTTAGTAGGATCTAAACAAAAACAGCTACAAGAAGGTTTTTAACCATACTGTAAACTGTTTGCCTCTATTTTGCTTGTTATCATTACCTTATGAACATCTGGAAACAGTGTTGGAGGGTTATATTTGCTTTTCAGATGTTTGGTGATCTACAGATACTTCTCATGATGCTCCCTGCAACTTCATAATTGTTCCCTGCTCTACAAAAGTTTTTTGTTTTTGTTTTTTTTTTTTTAGTTTGTTTATAAAATATCCCCATTTGTTAACATAAATATTATTTTTAATGTAAATTCATTTATAGGGTATGTAAATTTATTATAGCATTCTGTTCCAATTAAAAATGGATAAATCCCCTTTGTTAAGTAACAAAAATATAACAGTTAATTTTGAATATCTAACTGGTTTATTAATGGCTCATAAATCAAGCAGCATCCCACAGAGCAAGGGATATGGGGCTGCAAGAAGCTATACAATTTGAAGGTTTTTGTTGTCAGAAAGATGGTAAGCCAGCTCATTAGAAAAAGAAAGACAAGAACTTCAAGCAAAGTCACTTCCCTTTATAGGAAGACAGGGAGGAGGTCTTATACTGTGCTGACAAGATCAGTTAGTTTAAATTTCCACTTTTGAGAGAGGCTGAAACTGCAATTAGATATTAAAGTCTTGGCGAACTTGGCATGACTCCATTTGAGACCCGTGGTTTCTTCCTTAAAAAGGAAGACACACACACACACACACACGAAATAATGGTCAAAAACAGGTCATAGAAATTTATCCTAAAATACGACTAATAAGCAGAGAAATACTATTTCCATCTAACATTTTAAACAGTACTATGGCATGAATTGGGGCTGAACAAAGACACATGGATAGAAATTTTCTCAGAAAATGGTTTCTAAATATGATACACTGAGATGCTTATAATTCCTCTTAAAGGAAACAAAATAAGCAACCTCAACAATATTATAAAATGCTTCTGATTGGTTTTAGCCCAAATATTTGTGCTAATAACATCTCTCATTACCTGTAGCTTCATGTAGAACTAGCATATTTTATGAACCTGTAAAATTATTAATAGAACATTTTAGTAACAATGTTACAGGTTCTAAAATTGCACAAAGTCAACAAGGTAGTAGAAGAATTTCTTATAGGAATTTAAGATGGTTATATTATAAAAAATGATATGTAGTAGAAATTAAACCCTTCAATGAGTTTTCATAACTGAGTTCTTATAAGTATAAAAATGTATAATAAACACTTTGGATAACAGACTAAATCTGATTCTGATCAACACTTACCATCTCCTTTAATTTACTTTCCACATAAATTTTTAACCCATTCCAAACTGTTTTTCATCCCCACACTTAAATCTTCTATTTCAATAGTCATTTATGTTTTAGATGATGCTTAATCCAATAAATTTGTTATCTCGTGTGACATTTCTGTAATTTTTATCAGAGATAGATAATCTGCTAATCCTAAACAGCCAGTTTGGCCACCATTTTTTTCCTACCTGCAGTTCAGACCTATACCACGTCAGAACTACCCTTCAATCAGCCACAGGAGCCCAATCTTACAAGGCTGACTTTCAAATCAACCAAGAGCAGAAAGCTCCATCACACTGAGAAGGTATGAAGGGAAACGCCCAGGGGGTTGATGACAGCTGCATAGACTCCTGACTTTTACATCACAAGGTATGTGATGGGAAAGTCCAGGGTGAGGACAGGTATAGGACAAGGGACCCCATAAGCTTATCAGTGGAAAGCCTTGTCGATAAGGTTGAAACCAAGGCTGGGGATGTAAGACTTGATCTCCATCACAATATCAAGTAGATGAGACATGCCTGGAGGGAAAACTCAGAACTTCTGATACTACAGATGACAGAGCACATTTTCTAGTTTCACTCCTTGCTTTTTTTTTGTCCTACTTCCCCTCACAATTGATGCCGTATGATTATTCATTCAATAAAAAGGCCAGGGTCTTGCTCTTTGGCAGCATCCTGTATCATATAGCTAGTTCCACGTCTCCCGTTTGTCAGTGTGGTGTTGTCAACGCAACAATAGACATTCCTTCTTTCTTAAGCCATTCTCTTTCCCAGGCTTCCATAATGCTGTAATATCCTAGTTTTCTTCCTATTTATGACACAGGTCATTCTCAGTCTGTTTTTGTGACCAGATAAACTTAAACAGTCAAGAAGGCTGTATCCAAGGTTAATTAAATATAGCCAATATATTGAAAGGCCAGAACTCGAATTCGGCGCTTCTAAAATAAAAGATAGGAGGTAGGGTTTTTAAGAGCTGAAATGCATGGAGATAATAAGCCATTTGTATTTCCTGTTTGGAAATTTACAAAAAGCAAAAGTAAGCCTCCTAAAATATTCATGACAGAGTGTGTTTTACAACTTGGAGCTAAGTGTTCTCTAAAGTGAATCTTCCTTTAACAAAAGTGGGAGAAGGAGCTATTCTCTTTTTTGTTGATTACATTTCAAAGTGATGACTCCCACGTCCTTGAAAAAGACAATCCTGCACCATAAAACTGGCAAGAAGCTTTTTAAAAGATTTACATCTTTTTAAAAGGGACAGGGAAGAATTTACCATTATAAATTTTCTAAATGAATTACTCTGAGAGGTCAAGGATCTAGAGCCAACCAGAAGTCTATCTAAAATCTGATCAAGTTGAGGGAAATGTATGTTCAGGTCACCTCTCTTTACCCGATATTTGATTTGTAGTTTTAGTTTTCATTGCTTTGTATTTTATTTTAAAATTCTCCCAGTCTCTTCTTTAGCTTCCCTTCTCTGCTCTGCTTCACCCCTGCTTGCGTGGGGCAGGAACTTGGATCCTCCCCTTTTCCTGGGGACTACCCAGTAACAAATCCATGACAATAACACACCTTGCCTGCCACTGTTATCATCACCCAGCTTCAATCCCGTTCCTTTTCTTCATTGCTCCAAATATGCTATTTGAAAAACACAAATATTTTTATAGCCCTCCTCTGTTTAAAAATCTTCAATGTCTTTTGAGGTAAGTTTAAAATGTTTGACAAGACGTATGCATTGATCAACAACAAAGTCTCAGACTACATTTCTAGACTTAGCAGTTTATCTACAGTCCGCTCATAGAGGGCTGTTCTCTAGTCATTTTAATATATGCTGTTTCTTACTTTATGGTCCTCACAAAGCCCCTACTCTTTTTTATTTTTTACACATATTTTTTTAACCTAACTCTTCTGTTCCTTTCCAACATCCATAGTGTTAAATGCTACTTTTTCTAAAAAAAGATTTACCTTCTACCAAACTAGTTTAATTTTCCTTGTTTGTGCTTTAGTCCCACTTTGTACTTCTCTCTTTTTTTTTTAAGATTTATTTGTTTATGCATACAAGAGCTGGGGTATGGGCCAGAGTCGCGGGAGGTGAGAGGATTCACCAGACAGAGTGGGGAGCAGAACAGGCAGATGGACTGAAATACACTGCCGAGGGCAGCAGCGGGCGAGGCAGGAGAGGTCTGCTATGCCATGTGGGTCCCCTTCCTGGCCGGCAGCAGGGATCGAACTCGTGCTGCAGTGGCTGAGGTTTGCTTCATAGTGTGTTGCTTAACCCACTGCGCCACCAGGGAGGCCCTGTACTTCTCTTTTCATAGCAGTTGTCGCAAGTCATTATATCCTGTGTTTCCACGAGAGTGAAGTCAGAATCACACCTAGATGATGTGGAAATCATAGGACCTAAAACAGAGACAGACAAAAAGGTAGTGTGTAAAAATTATGGAGAATACTTACAAACCACAAATTAAAATATCATCTTCTAATACAAATGCCCATTATGCATTAGAGGATGTACCATGTCAACTCTGATACACGTTCTTCAAATATATACATTTGAAATATATTAGACTTAAGGAAAGTCACAAAAAATCAAATCACCTGATAACCTGACAGTGTTGGTCCTGACTATTCTGTCATAATTCCTCATAATTCCATTCACAAAAGTTATCACATCCAAAGGGATAAGGGTATAAAAATTGAGTATGTTGCTGAAATTACAACAGAATTAATATTCATGAGCCTAAAGCATTTGCTCAAGATTCCCTTTGACAAACTTTCCAGGAGAACTGAGACTTTGTCAAGATTTCAAAGATCATGATTAATGATTCTCATAGCTTGTTATGAATGTGCAGTATGATATTTTGGGGAGAAGCTCCTCACTAATAAAAGTTGTTAAAAGTCTTTGAGAGCACATCTATTCAGCCTAGTAGTCAGTAACCTTACAAATCCCTTAATCATGAGAAGTTATCACAATTTACCAGGACATGATTTGAGAGACTAAAACCAAAAAGAAGAATGTGGAATCAATCAAACTGAGTATGTTTACATAAATCTTAAAAAATAAAAAAAAAATGTATTCTTTCACACACTGTGTTCTGGAAAAACAATTATACACATTTGGTTAATTAGGTTACTAAGATTTATGTCAAACCTTACTAACAAAATGAGACTGTATATGCACTGTGAATAAAGCCCTTAAACAATACATTTAGCTGTCTGTACTTACTCAAATCCTTATTCTGTTAGATAAAGAAGAAATGGCACACATGCTTTAAAAAAATTACCTGCAGGATTTATTTAATAATCATTACCTATTAAATATTATAATTGATAAGGTTAATGCAGAAGCTAAAATGTGAAAGCATTTTTATATGCTCCTGGTAACAGTAACATTTGATTTAATCTTTTTGGAAAGTATTTCAGAGTATCCAATAAAAGCTTTAATATGTTCATATCACATTGCGGTGTCATTTCACATATAATAATGTTTCCTCAGGAAACCATCAGGCTTATAAGAAATACTTATAGAATGTTATTATAATAGTCAACAATTGAAAATATTCCAAATATCCAATGATGGGAGAAATATTATAATAATTAAGTGTATTAATGTCTGAATATGTAAGTTAAGAGAAAGAATAATTTAAGGGTTTTTTAATAAGATGAGGCTATACAGGGAAGGAGAAAAATAACATACTTCCAAATTATTTATAAAACATAATTCTGTGTATATAAATATGTATAGTATATGGATGATTTTGATATATGCACAGAAGATGGAATAAAAACTAAGCTTATGAGATTTTAGATTTATATAATCAGAAAATCTCATTTAAATATTTCCAATCAGACATTAAATTTTAAACAATTTTAAGTTCAAAGAAAAACTGAGCAAAAAGTACAGGAAGTTCACATATAACCTCCATCCCGTATTCACAGTTTTTCACATGATCAACATACCCAGACATTTCAATTTTACTCAGTCTATACTTGCATTAGGATTCACTCTGGGTGTTGTCCAGTCTATAAATTCTATCAAATATACAGTAACATCTATCTTCCAATATGGTATTGTACAGAACAACTTCACTATTTTAAAATTCCTGTGATTCACCTATTCATCTCTTCCCTAGACAAAACCCGTTTCTTGGAATTGCTGGTTATCTTACTGCCTCCATAGTTTCACATTTTCCAGAATGCCATGTAGTCCAAAATGTCATGTAGTTGGAATCATACAGTTTGTAGCCTTTTCAGATTGCCTTTTTTCATTTAGTAACATGCATTAAAATGTTCCTCCATGTCTTTTCATGGCTTGCTGGTTTATTTCTTTAAGCACTAAATAATTTTTCATTGTCTGGATGTACATGAATACTCATGACTGATGAAGACTATTTACATTATTGAAATTTCAGAACTATGAAATAAGATGGACATTAGTTACTTCCACAGAAAATATATTGGGAGTTTAAGCTGATGCCAAGGACATCTACAAGGCTATTATAAACATTATAGCTATCGCTCTGTCCTAAAAATGACAGTTTTACAGAGAATATCCATAATTATATAAATGTTTTACTGAGATATGCAAAAGTCAAAATAAAAAATGAATGTCATATATTATAACTGGAGTGTTAATTTTATATTTTATTAGAAATTTTAAAATCTCTAAATTTTTTATGGAAATAATTTCTGTTCTGGTTCCTAAAGCCATAAAGATAATTATTTTCAGAGGTGACTGGAGGCTTCAGGTAAGGACCACAGAACTTTGCTAGTTTTCCTCAGTGACAGGCCTTGGGGAATCCAGGTAGTTCCTTCTCCAGGAACTTCTCCTTCTGTAAGACTCCCATGTACTGAATCTATGGATTTGTCTGTACTTACTTTTCTCTGAAATAGAGTTTATATTTTAATCTTTAAAGAAAATTCAAAGCCAAAATATCAAATTCTGACTTATCATATTTGATGACTTACAAAGGCAATAGTCCATGGATTAAATCTACAAGAATTTTGAAGGGGATAATTGGAATAAAAAGGGATCTAAGGTATTTAGACTATAGACTGTACCTTAACTTCCACAAGACAAAGAACTATGAGGTTGCCCTTTAAACTCCTGTACAAACAACAATTAGAGAATAACTCTTCTAACACAAAATAGGAAAATTGTTCAACTAATTTAAGATTATAATAAAAACAATGGATAGAAAGTGAATGTAGAGGAGATTCTAATTCAGATCATACTGTGGTCCTATCTCTTCTGTTCTAGCACACCAGAGAACATGGCTACAATAGTACAGTGGTATATTCCTCCCATCACAAAGCACTGTGAGCATCTGAGAAGTCGAAACATACAAGTTATGGAGAAAATATACCCTAAAAACTAATGAGGATGACCACAGCAAAGCAGAGATGAAGTCATGCACATCTGAACAGAAGACTATCCTTATCCTTACAAAGACTTCTCCTTCCCACTCTTTCAATTGGCAAAGACTTCCTAAATACGATGGCAGACTATTCCTAAATAGTTTAAATAAGAAGTATTTCTTTATTAAGAATTCCTTACATAACTCAGGATAGCACTGCACTCACAAATATAGTTGTATTATATTGGATAGAAACTAATCAAAAGAATAGCTACATAAGGCAAAGTCTGGAGAGGTCCATAATGTGAAGCTTCTGTATCCATAGGAAACTTAACTCTCCTGGCACATCAGAATGTTAATACCAACTAGGGAAGCGTGCTTTGATGTTCAGAGTTATTTTTTAATTGGGGTTTCATTAATTATTCATGATTTGTGAAATGATTGATCATGTGATTGAGTTCATTCTATAGCTTCCTTTTCCAAAGTTAAATCTGGTATTACAGACTTGAAATCCCAAAATTATATTCCCATCCTGAAACTATAGGCCAACCATTGGTCACTTTGTTAGTACAAACTCAGATATGGTCTAAAGGACCCAATATGAATAACAAAGTTACTCTCATCACTCAAAAAATTCCAAAGAACCTATATCAAAACACAGCTAATATCATTGTTGTTTTTGTTATAGTCCAGTGATGCATCGAATTCTCTAAATAACCCTTTGAGGTATCAACCATTATTTTCACAATCTTTCAGGGCAGATGAGACTAATTAACTTGCCCAAACTCTATACAACTAGAAAATGGACCAAAAAAAAAAAAATGGACTCAAGTAAATAATTCTTATACACTAATTCTAGCTCTAAACCCCATCTTTAATAAAGATGTTGGTAAAACTTTTTTTGTTTTTAAATTTTTGCAAAGTAAGAGGATTCACCAGAGACATACTGGGGATCAGAACAGACAGAAATACTGAACTACATTGCTAAAGGGAGCAGTGAGTGAAACAGGAGAGGGCTGCTGCACCATATGTACTTTAGCTCCCTGGCCTGGAATTGAACTCAGGCTGTTGTAGTGGACCATCATGGTGGTAGCACTGAGACTTAGCCCCTAGGCCATCAGGGAGGCACGTTGGTTACACTTTTAAGAGAATTTATTCTTTTTTCAGTTTTTCTAAAAAGTATACTGTTCTATTGTTTCAGTAGATTTTATAAAACTATGTCATCTTTAAGTTTGAGGTAAGGTAACCCATCTTCCATCTTAAAACAACCAGTCTTATATCCAAAATGATTCTACAATAATTTTCAGGGAAAAAACAAACAAACACAGAAGTAGAAAATTATGCATTGTTGATGAAAATGTTATCAAATATCCCAATATTTACTTAGAATGTACTTTGAGTTAAATATTCTGAGCAATACAAAAAGAATAACAGGATCCCTTCCATCATGGGGATTAGCATCTCACTAAGGAAATCAGACTAACCGTGCATGATAAAGTTAGCAGACAGGTAAATATGTAAGTATTCTGTGCTGACAAAATAATTAGCACACTGGGAAAGAGGGAAAGGAGATAACCTGTACGATTTCTGCCTCTGGCATTTTACAAGTAACATCAACAGCTGAGGTTATGAAAAGACACCACACAGGTGGAGAATTTGTCATAAGTTGAGAGAAGGAAGTAAATGACTGACTAGAGATCGGTAGAACACACTACCTCAAATGAAATGTGACTTTGTGAGAGGCAAGCACAAGGAGTGATTTTGTTTCATTATCAGCTTGTTCTCAAGCTTCCATCCGTCCAGACCCCTCACATCCCTAAAGGTCTTATTCTGTCTGTGTACCTCATCTTTTCCTAAATTCTCTCTGCTGAGACAGTTTTACCCACTCTTACAAAACTATTTATCTTGACTGGAAGAAGTGCAGTGGGTACTGGTTATTTCTAAGAAAACAAGTAAGGCAAGGGGTGGTATCCTTGCAGTTTCTCTCCATTTGCCCCATAGGGAGTGATTCCAGTGCTTCTCCTAAGGCTACACCTTCATCATCTCTAACTACAGAAAAAAATGCTGTTTGGAGAGACAGGTGAGAATGAGTGAGAAAGTGATTTCTCATACACACACACACACACATACATATATCACTCTATTTTAATCTCATCAATTATTTTACAGAATGATTTGAATGAAATGTGGATTAAAGTTCTCACATTTTTAAACTTAACATAGGAAAGCAAGAGTTTAAACAGTGAACACCTGTGCTTACAATGCATATATTGACATGATACAGCTGAAAGCTAAAGCAAAGTATCACTGAAGTATACTTAAGTAATAAAAACTTGTGTTACATTAATCATGGGCATGCTAGTAATTTCCTACATAGGATATTTTCATAGAGACTGTAAACACGGCTTTTATATTAAATCTTATAATATTTTAAAAATGTGAACTAGCAATTAGAAGCTGAATTTATGTTAATTTTAGATGTTAGGTTTATTTGTAATTCTAAAAATTATTTTCCTTTGAAAATTTCACATGTATTTTCTTTTTTAAAGAGACTTCTTCTATTTTGGACAACAGATTGTTTCAACTATTTCCTCTGAGTTTTATACTGATGAATGGATTCTGTTTACATGCTTGCATTGTTGACTGTTCTTTGCATTTTGCCTTTTTTTTTTTTTTGACAGAACTATAGGGAATCTATTCTTTAGTACCAAGACAAGGTTAAGATTATTAGGGTAGAAAATCACAGCAGATTATACTATTTTGAAATTGATGTTCTGGTAGCTAGTCATTTTATATTATTGCTGGATTTAATGTACATAAAATACAGTTACTGCAGAAATAGAAGACTAATAAAAAGAGAAACTTTTCAATAAAATAAGAGCACTTGAAAACATTATCAGATTTTTCCAACATGTGCAAAAATGTGTTTAAAATTTAAGTGAAATGTTCTACTTAATGTCAAAAATAGTTCTATAAAACTTCTAAAGAAAAAAAAATTATACTGCAGATGCAATTTCTTTAAATAACAAGAAGAACCACTGTATTTATAAATTGTTATTTCCAACAACATTTTTTTGAGTAACTTTTACTAGCACTTAACAATGTGTCACTACCTTAATTCCACAAAGCAACATATTGTAATTTCGTGAGATCTGTATTGATAAATCTGTCATTTGCCAGTGGTTAGCAACTAATTTTCAGGCATTCCTAATGCAGAACATATCCCATTAAGTTTAAAAATTCATTAACGTTTCTATGTGCCAGATGGCACAATGTAAGAAATGTTTGAAGTACACAGCAATTAAAACTCTTAAACATGTAATAGCCTAGCTGGCAATTTGTAATATCTATTGCATGTTTGAGTCCCACAAAATGCTGGCTACATAATATCCATCTGTGAATGTATTGAATTTCTTAGAACATATGTAAATAGATCAGACTTGAGACAAATTCACATTTGATTCCTAAAGACTACAGAACATTTCATTTAATTCTCAAAGTTCCAAGGTACAACTACATTTCAACCTGATTGGAAAAACTGAGAAAGATGTAGACACCAAGCATTTAAAAATTTATCTTCAGAGACCACTGGATGATTTGGGTAGGAATAGAAAATCGTTTAAAAGTGTTTTGCAAATATTCTTTTAAAAGCAAATGTAAATGAAATCATCTGGTATTTGGCTTGTGTGCATAATAAATAAACAAAACAAAGGAACATACAACTTATACCAAAACAAATTCTTAGAAATATGAATGCAAATTTGAAGCTACTAAAAGGGGAGGTTGTAGGGTGGAGAACAAAGAATGAAGAGACCCCAATTGTCTATGGTGGAAGATTATATATGTTTTGGAAGTGGGCAGTATCATGGTTTGGTAACATATATCTGAAGAGGTATGAATCTATACTCCTCAGTCATGTACAGTATTGTAATTAAACCTTACCTCATTGAAAAAAAAAGTGGGGGAGGGGGTAGAGACAAATGCAGTTTTAAATTTGGATAGTGATCACAAAAATGGTAAACTTAAAATTTGAAGTTTTATTTTATGGTTAGATTTTAAATCTGAACAGTAATTTATCTGAATCCACACTGATTATATTCACTAGAATAAATATACAATCTTGATATATACATGGCAATCCACAGATATCTTAATTATCCAGTTAATATTGAACTTCTATGATAAATCTAAATGATTTAAGAATGCATTTTTTACTCTGTGCATTCATTCTCCAGTCTTACTTTCATCATTACTCAAATACAATTTGCCCATTGGGTAAACAAAAAAATTATTTGCCCATATGGGTAAATAAAAATGTCACCTTAGGTTCTGAATACATTCATGTACCTTGAATTTTCTGTTATGAGTGATAAAGTTTTATGTAGATATTTTAAATCTCCTGTGTTGCAGATGATGCCAATATGATGAAAGTTTCTTCATCTCTAACAACAAATAATTTAACAAAATGGTTAAACAATTTCAGGGTCTACTTATGTTTAAGATCTACTGAACACTATATGCTCATTTTTAAATGTAATTTCTATGCTATACCAGAAATCATTGTGTTCTTGGTGATCTTTTCCTATTTCTGCTTATGAAGAATAGCAGGGTGGGCTTGCAAAGGTGAATCAATAGGGCAAAAATACCCTGGCACTTCTTAACTGAAGAAAAAGCATATTTTTCATAAGTTGGCAGTTGTGTTTAAGAGCACAGGCAGGCCCAGAAAAATGTTTGCTGTTCCCAAGGTGACCTCTCAATAGCAGACTGAAAAATAGCCCATGTGCTTTTCTGGCTCATGGTTAAATGGAGGCCTTCAGAGGCATGAGGGGCTAAGTTTTGTTGTAGAGTTGCACCTAAATGCAAGTTTCACTGTGATTTAGCAAAAAAGCAATCAATCAGATTCTACCAGCTTATACTTTTTTTTTTTTATTGCTTTCTTTGTTCTCCAAACCCTTAACTATTACCCAAGGGCTCATCCTCTTGAAGGCAAATTTGAGGTTTTCCCCTCGTGTCTTTGCCAGTCGGCTGGCAAAATAAAAAAAATAATGAACAATAAATAAATAATAAATTGTTCTTTTCACAAAATGTCATAAGAAGCATTGACCATTATGTACATCAGGCAACACACCTGTTGAGCAGTAACAGTCCTATATAGTAGATTTTGTTGTATTAGTTTTATAGATGAAGAAACTAAATCTTAGGGAAATTAAAAAATTTCCTCTCAAGTCATATAACAAGTAAATGAAAACACTAAAATTTAGAACCACCTCTGTTTAATTACTAAGAGGTGCATTTGTAAAAATTATTTTGAGTCACCTTATCATTTCTGGTAGCCAAAATGACACCTACGAGCAGCATCTCTTTGGGCAAGTTACTGGGCAGAAATCTCTAGAATCATGATTTTGTTTAAACATATACTTTTTAAGAATGTGGCAATTATTGTGAACTTCCACTGTTTTAAAAAAACCTGTATTAGACATTTTTAAGAGGCATAGACACAGTGGGATATCATTGTCTAGTTGGAAAATAGGACATTCACATAAAAGTGGCTTAAGTATATCAAATCATAAATATGTCCTGATACACAAACATGTAAGTCACAAAAGATATAATACTTTCAAATGACTATCAAGAAGAATTAATTGAAACTCTGTGGAAGCACTTGGTTTAATAGCTTGAAAAATAAGTATTTAAATTTAGTGAATTGGAAAATTAAATTTCTGGGTTATTTTCCTAAATCATAATTGTTTTAAAACATAGGTCATTTATAAATTTTTAGAAATCCAGTGACTTAAGTAATGACACAATTTAAATATCACTTATTTAACTATCTGATTATAACATTAAAACAGTATTAAAAATAGTATACTATTAGAGATAGTATTAAACTTAAAATTAGTTATGAAACAGTTGTAGCATGTAAACCCTTGTTTAATTCAGTGACTTAACTAGATTATATTTGGAAAACTCCCGATAAGATGATATAAACCCTGTTCTTTCAAATATTGAAAATATACTATCTAGTCCTGTCCCATTGCTGTGTATGATTCAAAAGTAACCCCAATCATACCATTATAAAAATAGATAATAAAATATTATTTTATAACTGATACTATTAAAATATTGGCTACATTTCACAAGAACTTTTTTTATGTTTATAAGTTTTATATGACACTGTGATAAAATCTTAATTTGGAATTTCATCAAATAATAGATACTTTGATAATTTCATTGATAATTGGTGTGAATTCATGATTAATTTCAAGACAGAGAAACATTTAAATCAGTCATAAGCAAAAAAATATTCACATTATTTTGATTCAATAAAAGTTTATCCAGTTAATTCACACAAAATAAGTTCATATATTTAGTGAAAATTTTTCATGTAATTATTTCATAAGATAATGTCTAATGCTGTATATTTTTTCATATTCTGGGAAATAATGAATATCACATAATTATTTTTGAAAAATAATAGAGCAAAATATAATGACCCACCAATCAAACAAACAAAAAGCCTGCATTTCAAAGAAGAGTATTGCTGTTATTATAAAATACTCCATAAAAATAAATACAAAACTACTTTGTTTTATTTTGTTGGTCCTCTAAAAGGCATTATATTGATTGATCATGGAACTGCAATACATTCAAATAGTAACAGAAATGGGTTCTACTGAATATTTGTAATAATAGCAATATAAAAAAAAAACCTCAGAAATATCTCTGGAAACCACACTTGTAATAAATATAACTAATTCTATGGAAGCAAAGACTTCACATGTTTGTTGTATTATTTATTTTTAACACTAAAGAATAACAGATATATTAACATATTTTTAACCTAAAAATATATTTGATAATTAAAAGTGAGCCAACAGATTTATTTTTAACTTGTAGCGTTAAAATAACTAGGGAATCTTAAATAATTAAACTGATGTTCCAATAATAACTAATCAAGTAAAATATTATTATGATAATTTTGATTGAAAACATATATGAATCTTTTAAGAGCCATTAGTTTTATTTAACAAAATGTGATATAAAATTATTTTTCTGGTGTTTAGAGGAAAATTATATTTTCCAAATTGTCCATCTGAACACTCTTCCAGAAGACTTTCTATCCCTATTAAGAATTTATTTCTCTTCCATTTATATATAGGTGATTCTGTGGTGCTGATAATATAAAGGTTGAACCTAGAGCCCCAGAATGTCCTTATAATCTATCTGGTCCTTCTTGTTCTAATTATAACTGTCTTCCTTCTGCTTTCCATTATCTCACCTTCTTTTCTGTGTAATGTTGATGCTGATGACCCAGAAGCTGTATTTATGTGAGCCATGTCCATCTGCAATAGCTTATGTTCCCTATAAACTGTGTCATCTGTGTCAAACTGTCTGTATCAAAGTTTTACTGGATTTCATCAGTCATCATCTTTGTTTTGGTTCTTTATCAGGTAAGTGCACACTCAACTGTGCAACACTTGTGTAATGTGATAGTGTGTGGGGGAGGTTATTTTAGAATTACATATAGGCTGTTTTCATTTTACTTAAATTCTATGTTAACATATTTAATCCAACATTATCACTAAAAAATTCCAATTAAGTTGTGCTTATTAAAATGGAAATTGAGGCCTCCCTAGTTTCACAAGGGGTTAAGTCACAGCACTATGAAGTTATATGCAGCCATTGCAGCATGAGTTCTATCCTGCCAGGGAGTGGACCCACATGGCGCAGCAGACCTCTCCTGTCTAGCCCGCTGGTCCCCTCAGCAGTGTATTTCAGTTGATCTGCCTGTTCTGCTCCCCACTCTGTCTCTGTTGAATACTCTCCCACCCCTGCAACTCTGGCCTGCACCTCAGCTCTTGTATGCATAAATAAATATTTTTTAAAAAGTAAAATAAAATGGGAACTGTTTTTGAGTTTAGTTTCAATATAAGGATGTAGATTGAGATAACTAAACAACTCTTATAAATGCAGATGGCCAGCCAAATGACAGATCTACTAAATTATGATTATCTAGAGGTGAATCCTGAACCCTGGTTGTCAGTCACCTTAAGTAGTTTCAAATATTATTATGCTACACATCCTGTTTAAGAATTTTCTTTTGGTATTGCCATTGTATTTTGTAATTTGGAAAAACTAAGCTATGTCATGAATATTGTGGGTCTTATGTAGAAGGAATTAGTATACATTAATTAGTAGAGAAGTTAATTAGAGAAATAATAGATGATTGAGATGAAAGATAAGAGAAACAGAAAAACTGAGAATTATAAAAGTAATCTATTGAATTGAAATCCACATAATATAAAAATAACCACAGTGAGCGGTATGGAATTTAGTATAGTTGTAGAGTATTATTCAACCAACATCTTGTTTCCTCTTAACCACCTCTTCATTGACAATGGTTTGTCCTTATCTCATTTTGAAAAAATGATATATCTTCTTTACTCTTTCATTTTTTCATTATTTTATTGTTCTGATTTATACCAGCTATACCTATCAAGCACTTCTGATTCTGTCTGTAATAGATGAAAAATAAAATTGTAGTTTCAAAATGTGGATAATAGTGAAGGTGATCCTGGATGACAAATGCAAATGAAACACAGAACACCAAGTGGGACTATGGTAGAGGCCGTACATAGTTTAGTAATACAACATTGACAGTTGATAGCAAGCCACCTCCACTTACAGAACTAGAGGGAGGGTCTGTGAAGATGTAGGGTCCTGAATATATAAGTAAAACAAGTGTGGTCAAAAATGTGAAAATTTAATAGCTAATGTCCCTTTTAGAGGTTTCTTTGTAGTATGCAATTCAGGAAGTAGTGGGTTGGGGATAAAGGATTCCATGAAAAATTTTGTAGACAATGACATTTACAACAATGCACATGTTTTATTTTTAAATAGAAATAAATTTAAAACTTTGTAGATATAGTTGATAATCAGAAATATAATAAGTAGCATGGACAACTATAGCCAGAAGCTGACTTCATTAACAAGTAGCAAAACCCTAAACTGTGATATTCTCCTGTTGAACACAAATTATTTCACAGAACATCAGTATCAGACAAGTCACTTTATAAACATGAAAGATTGAAAAGAAAATGAGATCAGTATATAACCATATCTGAGAACAGATGAAAATAAAATTACTCTATAATCCACAAAAATGACAAGTGAATGACTGATTCTTTTTTACAAATTATAGTTTAATCATTCTCTCTTTTTTTTTCATTTCTAACATCTGGTTAGAATTATTAAGATAAGCAACCATAGAGTTGCCTCAATCCCACTTATGTAAAGCAAATCCATGTTTCTTTAACCCTCCCAGTCACCTAACACTAGCACTTACGCTATAATGCCCTTCCCCTAACACCTTCTTATTGAGCTGGTCCACACTGATCTATTGTATGCAGCCTCATATATTGCAAATATTGAACTTTATTTGATTTCAGGCTTAGTAGATCTCAAGATCTTTGAGTGGTAGGTATCAGTGGACATAGAAATTTCATCAAAATTTACATCTTGGACTTGACTCGCTATTTAGTAAATTATACAAAATTATGTGTTTGTCTGCTTAAAGTCACTCCCTGGCTATGTATTACAGCTTCAGCTTCATAATGAATTAATTTCCAACTGTTATTTCATAGAGTCTAACTGCTGAGTTTACTTTATTTACCCAAGGATACATTTTTTTCAGGGACATTTTTTACTCTTAACTACTTTTTATTGTTCGTTGGTGAAATTTATTTCTGTCTGCTAACATATTACTTCTACTGTCTATGTTTGTCCAGAGTTGTGAGTATTGTTTGTTTATCAATGAAACCTTCTATCGAGTGAAGGCAATGAGTAGAAAATCTGTCCTAAACTTACTCCTAGAATGAAAAAAGCTTAAAGGATTAATCCTCAAACTGTTGTCTTTTTAAGAAAGTTTGTCATGAATTGCCATCTCAAAACCCTATAAAAGGAAAATTCTGCTCAAACCAAGATGAAGTAACAGAAATCAGCTTTTTCCTTCTCACAGGAAAGAAACAGAAACACATATGAAGCAATAGTTCCAAGACACCTTGTCAATAATGAGACTCGCAACTTCGAGCAAGGGAGACCCTAGTGAAGTGAATCCTCTGATTATGCCAGCTTACTGCCTGGAGAGAATTTCTGGGAAGGGGAACAAGAAGCAAAAGTTCTAGCTCAAACTCAGCAGATCACCTAAGGAGATTAGGAGAGTCTGGATAAGCAGAGCAGGAGGAGTTAGAAGAGCGGAGCATGAGGAATGAAACCGCTGCAAAGAGAGCAACTCCAGAGATTGGGCAAAGCTGCACCACATTCAGCCGAGTGCAGAGCAGTGCACCGGTGTGAAGAAAACACTTGAAGCAAAGGAAAGAACAACCAAAGGATTAGAGGTAACAGTTGCTGGCATGGACGTAGGACTGGGAAGAGTGCCAGTTCCCATGGATAAGTGAAAATTCTTATGATTCACAATGTCTTGGGTAACAGAGAGGGATTTTATCTCAGTAGTGGGAAATAATTATCCTCAGATCATATGTTTTCAACAGGGCAGTATCATCTCCAAGGGTTAAATTCTATTTGTAAGAGCAGAGAAAGTTTCAGATATCACAATGATGTATTTGTTTAAAGGACCACAATATAGAGATGGCTATATCATGGATATTGGCATTACTTTTTCATCAAAGGAGGGTGATTAAAAAGGGTGAAAAAAAAAAGTCTGAGACGGCGTAAAATATATTTAAGAAACAGTATCTCTAGGCTGATTACTGCTCTGCTCTCATGTAACATATTGGAAAGACTAGAAAGTTTTCAGCTGTTTTAATTAACTGCATTACACAAACAAGCCTAAAAATCTTTACAACAATGCCAAAACATACAAATAACCAGAAAAAAGATGATCAAGATGAGAGTAGTAAAAAAATTCAGACTTCCGATGTTTAAAAGGAACTATTAAGAGAAAGAAAAGTCATTGACTGTGAAAAATATTTACAAGTCATATATCAAATGAAGATTTTGTATCAGGAGTATACAAACTAAAAAATATTGATTTTAAGAAATCAAATCCCATATTAAAAAATAGCCAAATTATGTGAACACACTTAATTAGAGCGATATCTAGATTAACAAATAGCAAGATAGATTTGGATATGGCAAATAAGATAAACACATGGAAAAATGTCATCATTATTAATTTCAGGAGACTGCAAATTAAAATGGCAATTAAAGATCCATATATAATATTTAGAGTGGTTAAAAATATATAGATTGACTTTATTGGCTTTGGGGAAGATATGGAGAATCACGAGTTCTCATATAATCCTAGTAGGAATTCAAGATGATAACATTTATTTGGAAAGCAATTTGAAAATTTACAAAATTAAAGCATACTTACCACATAACCTAGCTTTTCCACTATAATGTATTTATCCAGTAGCAGCAAAACCATAGGTCCATAAAAAGACTGTATGTCAGTGAGGTTGCCAGGCATCCTGTATATACTCACATGTCTTTTAGTGAATGACTGTGATTTACATCCTCTATTGTCTCTGGCATTATACTTAAAATATCCTCTATTCAGATGGTTTTGTGACAAATTACATAAATTCAAACTAATTTTTCACTACAGTAGTTCATGCTTAAATCAATAAAATGACAAAAATATATCAACTTTTTTTTTAGTTTGCAAGTACATAAACTTTTCAATAATTCAACCTGGTCATAATTAGTTATTAGTTAGGGATTATGAGTAATCGCTAAATAGAAGTACTTACATAACCATGGTGATCAAACGGAATCATTTTTCAATTTTTGGCAATATTCACTATTATTATATTTGTATTTGTTTACAATTAAATGCCCGATTGCCAAGACACATGAATAACTTTCAGGATCGATAAACTGTATAGTGGACATTTGCAAAAATAAAAAGTTATTTTGATGCTTTTTGCAACTGTTCAATCAATATCAGAAATCATAGTAAGTCTGATATAAATCAGCATAAACTCATAGCTGAGTATAAGAAATGCATGATATACTTCACTACTACCAAGCAAAGTGATTGACAACTTTGTTTAAGGGAAAATCAGATGAAGATAAAATAATTATAGAAAAAAGTGCAATGACATTCCAAACTATGTGCCATCATCAGTATTTTAGCTCAAATGTAGTTTGAAAGTACTTCTACAAGAAACACTTGATGAATCCAAAAAGATTTTCAAGTGCTCCTGAGGGGAAAAAAGTAATGAAGTTATTATTCCTTTTCCTTGTGAAATAACCATAGGTACCAGTCATCAGAAGGAAGATAAAAAATCTGGTTTTGGAATATTTTGTAATGAAAAAACTGGCTTATAAGTCTATTGCAAGTAAAATTTTTTCCAGACAAAATTTCAGAAACAATAGCAAATTCTTAGATATTTCCATATTGTTTAGTGTTAATGAGAAAAATCACACTGCATATGGTGAGATAATACACTGCATATGGTAGAGATAATATAAAAATATTTGTGACTGCTTGTAAAAGGTACAAATAATGTCTATTCAAATTGAAACAAGGTGTGAATGATTTTGTTGAAGCTCTTAGGTGTCCTACCCAATTTCTGCCTGATGCTTCTCAAACAGTATCTGATGTCCTTTCTATTCACATTTAACTAACTAAATTTAAATTTAATTTAATGTCATGAAACATTAGTCTTATTTCAATTACTTTGTTTGAAGTGAGGAATTAAATTATGTTTTTGATTGTTTGCATTCTATGTCTCTTACTTTCAAAATCAACTAGCTACCTTAACAAATGTACTTGAGAGATCCTCAGTTTGTTTAAAGTACTGAAATCAAGCTTTAGATTTTTAAAAATAATCCACTGGGTAAGCCTATTAATTTTTTTGTTCATAGTTTTCAGCATTTCTTAGCAATCATATGCAAAAAGAAAGAAAAACAATCAATGTTATTGATGTGCTCAATTGTTTAAAATTGCTTGTTGGATGTGTTAAAGAATTGACCAAAAAAATATTCTTTCAAGTACCAAGGCATTTTAAGAGACAACAGTACTTATAAATAGGAAAATAATTCCTTAAACACAATCTTTAAGTGAGAGATATTCTTCATGATTATTTTTGAAATAGATTTCATCCCTGAAGTTTGATTTTTATATGTATATTATAAAATGTCTCTTGCAACTCGAGAACAAATGGGATCATCATATGTAGTGTTGAAGAGAAGGTAATAAAATTTTCTGGCAATTTTTACCAGACAATATTTTAAAAAGTCTTTTATCAAGAGATGAATCATAACTTAGAAGAAGGAATCAATTTACTTCATGAAGCGTGATATCATGTCCAACAATATTTAACCACAGTATTTTGTGGTTAAATAAATCAAATTTGAGGATCAGTTGTCAGAATTGTTACCTTAATGTCAGAATAGTAAATAAAATGTTCAATATTTCAGCTTATAATGCCAATTATGAGTTTTCTCAATGAACATTCAATGGACAAAAAAGAAAAATACACTAGTTATAACTACTTAGAATTTATTTTTTTCTTTTTTTAAATTTAATTAATTATATTTGACATCATTTATATTCTCCAGGGAGTACCCACCACCATTCCACCCGTGCATCATCACCTCAGTCTCTTGTGCTCTTTCTGCCCTCATCCCCGTCTTTTCCCTCCCCTCCTTCCCCTCCCCCCTATGGTCCCTTTGGTTATCTTGACTTTTTGGTCTTGTTGAGTTTTTTGTTTGCTTTTGGTTATAATTGCCCAATTCCTTGAGCTTATTCTTTGTTGTTGTTGTTCTTTCATATTCCTCCTAATAGTGAAGCCATCCGATATTTTTCTCTTGCCTTCTGACTTGTTTCACTGAGTATAATTCCTTCTAGTTCATCCATGTTTCTATAAATGTCCCTAGTTTCTCTTTTTTGATTGCTGAATAGTATTCCATTGTGTATATGTACCACATCTTCTTGATCCAGTCATTTACTTTTGGGCATTTGGGTTGTTTCCAGGTCTTACCAATTACAAATAGTGCTGCAATAAACATAGGAGTACAGGTGCTCTTTTGGGTCAGTGTTTTTGTGTCTTTAGATAGATTCCTAGGAGTGAGATTGCCAGGTCATATGGTAGTTCCATTTCTAGTAGACTGAGAAAACTCCATATGGTCTTCCATAATGGTTGGATTAGCTTGCATTCCCACCAGCAGTGTACTAAAAGGAACAGACCAGAACTGCAAGAAACTTCATATGCAAAATCTTTAAAATAAATTTTAAGTAGAGAGAAACTTTTAGAGAAGTACTAAAGAAATAAATATGTAGTTTAAGTAATTTATTTCAAATAAACCAGGAATAAATTTTAACATAAGTAAAATATTCTTTTATGTTAGTGTACGTATGTAAAGGCAATCAGAAATAATTCAGATTTAACTAGGTGTCTTGCATTTTATTTTTAATGCATTTTTGTATAGTTATTCCTCCTTATATATAAATGTTTCATAAACATATATATAGTTTTATATTTATAGCAAAACCTGTGAACAATCTAAATGTCTCTTGTATTCTTCCACTCAGACTATCATATCAAACTAAATAGTGTCAACAGCAGATTATCTGCTCCTCTGGAAAGTGAGAAGTCCAAGGTGAAGGTGCCAACTGATTTGGTTCTTAGTGTGAGTTCTCTTCCTGCCTTGCATATGGCCAATCTCTTTTTGTGTCTTCTCGTGGCCTTCTTTCTGGGCTTCAAATAAGTTGTCTAATCCTATTAGATTGGGGTCCCACCCTTATGTCCTCATAAATTTTGATTACTTCCTTGGAGGCCTTATCGCCAAATATAGGTGATAGAGCCTTCAATATAAGAAGTTTAGAGACATAGGATTTAGTAATAACATCCATCAGTGGAGCACATCAATAACATAGCTTGTTTTTCTTTTTGCATATGATTGCTAAGAAGTGTTGAAAACTATGCACAAAATTTTAATAGGCTTTACCCAGTGGATTATTTTAAAAATCTAAAAGCTTGATTTCAGTACTTTAAACAAACTGAGGATGTCTCAGCTGCATGAATGATTCTCAAAATAATTATCCTTATAAAAGAATTTAGACAAAAGATTACATACTACATTATTCCAACTATATGAAACTAGAAAGTGCTGCTAAATCTATAGTGGTATGATAGATTAGTGGCAGCTTAATAATGAATACAGAGCATGTGAAATTATGAAAGGCAGGAATTATAAAGAATCAGGATGAATATTCTGGGAGTTGTGGGCATGTTCATTATTTTAACTGTGGCATTCCTTTATATGTGTTAGTTATAAAACAATAAACCCTTTTAAAACAGCTTTTCACATGTCAATCAGACCTCAATAAAGTGGTTTTAAAAACTAACTAAAGCTACTAAATGTTTAAGGAGGAATAAAATGTAAAGTCAAAAAAGTTGATCATTTTTAATTAAAAATTCACATTATATGTATGTAACACACATGTAGATGACCATATATATGTGCAACAGTAATCATTTACACAAGTACACACATATCCCCTCAGCACTGTATATCAGTAGATCTGCCTGTTCTGCTCCCCACTGTCTCTGGTGAATCTTCTCACACCCCACACCTATGGAATACACCCCATTTCTTCTTTGCAAAAAGTTAAAATAACGACAATAAAAAGTATAATGAACATTCATTATAATAATAAATAAAACATCAACAATATCTGAGACCTATGATTGCTCTTTCTTAATTCTCCTCTTTTGGGACTGCTCTGAGAATTCATGTCTTGACTTCTCAGTAATTTTTTCCTTCAGATTTGCCTTTCGTTCCTTATGTTGTACCCCAATATTTTCTTCAGAGCTTGCTTAGGTCATCTCCTAATACCCAATCTTATGAATCACTGCAAGAACTACAAATTTTTGCGCTTTCCTTTTGTCAAGATTTTCTTTTAATCATAGGAAGTCTTAGGCTTTTCAAGTTCTTTCTTCTCACTTTGTATTTGCTCCTGACACTTTTCATTGGGTTTTATCCCAGAGTGAGCTTGTCATTATCTGAATTCTATTACCCTTAAAATCAGTGTCTCACTCTTTAGCTTCTAATTGATCTTCATTTATTTTCTACAGGTCTTTATGTACTTAACATTGGTTAAGAGTTCACACAAATCTGGGCTGTTGTTGATTGCTTAAACTAACTTGCAGCATAATTCTGCATATATTCATGGCAGTTACTTATAACTACAAAATGACAGAGTATCAATTTACAGATACACATCTCATTTATTATAGATAGAACTTACTAAAAATTAAGTAGGAATAGAGAGTCAGCTACATCATAAAAAACTGAGCTTTTTCTAAGTGGTTTATGCTGAAGTAAAACTATCTGATAATAACAATGAATAATAATGAATATTAAATAGCTAGGCAAAGCTAGAGCAATAGAGAGCAATCAAATGGACTGTAAAACTCCCATTTCTAAGAACATATAACACATACTAAATTATCTATAAACCACTACTTAAAATTTGTTTTAAATTATTTATTATTCTACTTATAAAGATTTAAAGCCCCATCAATCCTGTTCTTTGTACTATTTACCCACAAATGTACATATATAGTGTACTTTTTAAAAATATTACAATCAGGTTTAATATGTAATGTTTAATGACACTGGAATTTACTTTCAATTGAAATGGCAATTTCAGTTGAGAAAGGCATGGGAATGTTTAAAAAGTAAGAGCTCTTTTCCAAATGATGTTACATGTTAAGAAGAACCAGTAGATAAAAAAGTTTTGTGAGTTAAAAAAAAAACAAACTATTGTTACATAACTATTTAGATGATTAGGAAAGAGGTCAGTTTAGAATGATAATTAAAGTTACTTATTTCAAATCCCTATTGTTCTGCTGGTAACTACATGGGCTTAGTTAATTTATTTCATCATTGTGATTCCATTTTCATACATACGAGAATAAAGATACACTTATGAACTAAACAAAATAAAATATACAAAAAATCATGTATAATTATATCTGACTTATAGTAAGTACAACATAATCAATTTCTGTAAAATATTCTGATTTTAAATATTTTCACTTGATTATGTGATTCATTATTTGCTCAGCAATCTTTAATTTTGTTAACTCAAAACGTTCCCTTTCACATGTAATACATTTGGAAGATAAATTAATGATGACTAACAATAATTTCATAAAATCAAACGAAGCTTGTACTGTTAAGCTTTGGTAATTTATACCCCACGAAATGGACTTATAAGTTTTATTTTGTTTAAATGTAAATGTTGCATATTAAAAGATTTGAAATGTGAAAATAAAAACATATACAAAAAATAACAGGGTCTTGAGATTGATAAACCACATTTTATCTTATTTTATACATATGTAATTTATAAGCATCACATTTCAATTTGCTATCTGTAATGCATCTAGCTCTTAATGTTTATACAAATAATTTTTGTTGTTTTTATAAGTCTACTGAGTTTTCATTATTTTGCTAAAACATTGATTTTTTAAATCTGATTTAAATTTGACAAAGATTAAACATATAATTCTTAAAAATCAATATATTCTAGCTCTCTTTTACCTGCGTTGTATTCACTCCTCTTTATTTGTAGGAATAATAATCAGAACATTGGAAATCTTACCATCTCAAGCATCCTATACAAGATCACTTCAAAAAGTAGACTTTTTGTTCAGTTTGTAGATATATAAACACATAGAAGGAATGGAAAACATCTTTATTTTTCCATTAGTTCCTTTACTTTCTGAAAATCCAATCAATGATGAGATGTTTCTCACTAATTTACCACATTGACTTTTTAACCACTATGTAATAAATGTACACATACACTCACAAAAAAGGAAAATGAGAATAAAAGTCAGGGAGAAAAAGTTGCCCTCAAATTATATTACTTATGAAAGTATAATCTTCAAGCAGTTTTATAAAAGATCAGTAAATTTCTTCAACATTAAGCAATGACATACAAACTTCAGAACAGCCACAGAGAAATAGATCATTCAACTGTTTATATTCTGAAAATAAATGCAGTTAGTGAGGGTTTCAAATACAAGAAAACACTTTTTATGAGTTAGAAATTTTTCTTTAAAAATTTATACCAGATACAAAAAAAAAATTTTGCCTCATGCTATATAAAGTGGAATTTAGAACTGTGGCTCATTTCTATGTACAATCATTTATTCATTTGTTTATTCACCATACTTTCCATTCTCCATTTCCTGATATTTAGCTTTGGAGTTACTAGAAGGGATCCCAGCCACACCACTTAGTATCCTATGAATTTAAACTATTTATATAATTTATAAGGATTGTATGCTACTGTGAATATTAAATACATTAATGAATATATAGTAAATGGCATAGATTCTCATACATAGTAGTGATATAAGGCAGCAAGGGGCACTAAAACTGGTCAAGGACACTGCCCACATAGCTTACCAGTCCCTCTCAATTCTTCACCCACACACACAATTACAAGGCTACTCAGTCTCAGAGAACAACAGTGGGATTTATTTTTAAAAAACAGGGAAAAACAAAGAGTTACTGAGGCCAAACATTGGCTTTTACCTCTCCTGAAGCAGTGTCCAGCTTTTAAGTTCTAAACAAAAGCAGCTAAGATGGTGTCTTCCCACCACTGAGGATACAGAGCTTCTCTCCTGGACAATAGGCCACATGCCCGAGATGATGTCTTCCTGCCTCTGACAACCTGGAGCACATGGCAACCAGACTCTAGATCAGGTTCCAACTCGGGAAGACAACAGAAGACACAACAGGAGATTCTACAGTACTTGCTGAATATCTCTTTCCCCCTTTTGTCACTAGTTAATGCATTTTGCCAATTAGCAGGTGATATGAATAGAGGACACTACTTTGGGATTAAAAAGAAAATGCACAAATAGTGGTATTATAATGTAGGAAGAAAAAAAGAGTAATAAATATATGGACATATTACAATACAACCACTTAGAATAAATAGAATATTTGTGGTATGTTTCCATTTTACTTCTACTCTATGTGAGTTTTTTTTGAGCTAGATTATTATAATTCCTTTCCTCACAGGAAGAACTAAACAGACCTCACAGGAATAACTAAACAAACAACAAAACCAAATTCTCTATATTTTATTATTCAGTAAAATATACTTAACTTGTCAAGGTTTTCATTCAATCTGAGTAGAGTTGATGTATTAAGAGTCTTCCAGCATGGCTGGAAAAGTCGTATATGTTAATTAATAGAAAAGGATGACTTCAGTTTTAATTGACTTAAAACTTTTACCATTAGTATAATAAAACTGAGAAATATTTAGAGGCATGTTAAGGCTAAAATATTAACTAGCAACAATAAATTAGAATATAAAATTGCCAACTCCAATTTTTCAATTAAAAGCTTCACAGATGTGATCAGTTAGTCAATATTTTAAATTAAGATGTCTTAGATTCAAATCACAACTCCACAACTTATTCTCAAAACTATGGGCACACCAACTACTCTTTGCCTCAGTATTTATATCTGTAAAATTATATTCTGAAAATAAATGCAGCTAGTGAGGGTTTCATAATACATTAATTAGTGAGGCTGTGAAATTACTTATAGACTCAAATTTTGTCGTCAGTATTTAATGAAATTATGTGCCAAATGCCTTGAAATGTTCTTGGAATGTTCTAGCTGAAGAAATTTTATTTACTATCATCACCACCATCACCACCACCATCATCATCATTGCTAATATTATCAATATAACATCTGCAGTGAGTATGTGAACTATTCTATTTCTAGGAAATCTGACACCACTGCTAAATTATGGGTCAATAGAGTTTTGTTCATTCAGAAAAGTAAACTTCAATTGATACTCATTTTTCTCATAAATTTCATCTTTTTTAATTTAGATTAAAAGTGTCCAAATTTGAAAAAAGCTACTACCTATGAATCTTTTTATCTTTTCTTGACCAAGATTCTATTTTATCTTGGCATCCTGGCTAGTTATTCTATGTTTGCTAAAAAGACAGGAAGCAACATTAGCCAAACCATATACCTATTTCCCTTTCTATAAATATTCCATATTCTCTTACCTAGCCCTATGAATAATTAGATATTTTTGCCAGACTAGATTCATTTTTTTATCCTATCTACATGTCTTTAAGTTTCAAACATATTACACATGGATAAAATTTATGCACAGAGCTATATGTCTCCACACACATGCACAGGCAGGAAAAGCTGATTCCATCTTTTTATTTGTTTCTTGTTTCTTGTAAATGAACCATAATAGATAAATTTGTGATTACTAAATAATATTAGAGAAAATATTACTTGCAGCAGCTAACAAATTTTGAGGACAGCACACTACATGTCATATGTCAAAGTACTGACATGGTTCATGGCATGATACTCTTGGAAGTTTTTCTTTATCACAGCATTCAAAGAAAACACCACGATTTTGCATGAGGATCATTCTGCATAACAATTTCAATTTCCTGATTTCATCAGGAGATAACAATCATGACATGTTATTCAGCACGTTGAGTGTCATGACCTGTCTCATTTGTAAACCCCTCTTAAAACTGTTCTCATCTTTGTTCCATATTCATTATAAAATGAAAGGAAACAGGATAATGGGTAGAACTGAACATGACATTTTTTCAAATCTTCTTGAGTTCATAAAAAAATAACCAGGTAGAACAAACTTTATTTGTTCTTCTTAAATGGATTTTCTGTATTTGTGGCAGATCATCTTAATTAATGTATAAAGTCCCAGTTAAACTTAAAAAAAAATCTTTATAAAACATTTGGCAGAGAGATAATTTATAGTAATCAAATTTCTAATCATAGAAGGAACACGGTATTTTTATTATATACTGTTATACAATCTGTGCTATTAAATTCAATGCAATGATATAGAGCACAATTTAGCAGCCTGGGTTTATCTGCTTCAATGGAAGATTTCACACATGACAGATTGCAAATTATTATTGTGCAGTTCTATCATATAATCAGCTGCCATTATTGCATAGTAACCACATGGAGCTATATTTTAAATGGACTTCAGAAAATAAAACAAAGCAAAGCAAAAATCTTCACTGATTCAGCTTTTAAATGAAAAGATATAACACTATTTTGAGTATTTAGACATTTATTTCAGTAAACCATGATTTTTCATTTGTCTAAGTAATGTTTTAATTTCAAATTTATAGTAAAATAAAAAATTCACAACTGATCCCCTTTACAGGATAGATACTAGTTGAGAGTACCACCCGCATTAAATTATAAACTGTTTAAGTAGAGACAAGGGTTCACTTGATAAGTTATAATTCAAGTCTAAATGATGGCTGTTATTTACATGGATTAAATTTCTCCCATTGAAAATAAATAGTCAACAAATATACTCTAGGGAAAATTAAAATTACTGTTTGCTTTTTACATTAGCTCATTTCCAAATCAGGTATATAAAAGCACAGACAAAAGAACAGCAAAATGATCTGTTGGTAACAGGTTTGTTATTAGAAGAGTTTGTGAAGAAACTCATTGGAAAAGAACATTTTGCTCAAATTTCTTTAACCTTTCAGTGAAACCTCCCGTCTTATCATGGAAATGGACCATTCCTTTGGAAATTTACACAGCCGACTTTGAGTAATTGAAAATAATAATGGGATAGTTATTCATTAGGATTTGAAATTGAACACATATTTCCTTTTCTATTACTATATATAAAAATATTATTTCCTTATATAAGTACAAAAATACCCCTAGTCAGCTCCTCTTTTATGTCTTTTCAACTGATTTTCTAATATCCTCTCTGACCCAACAGACCAGCTTATGTTATAAATCCAAAGCTAATGAAAACATAATTAGAGAAGATCACTTGAAGTGTGAAGAGCTTAGTGCTTTAGGGCAATTGAGAAGATTTATTCAGTAAATCAGAAATATGTTTTCACTAAAAGTGGGTGTTTCATGGTGTTTCACTTTGGACAGCCTCTTGGACATGATCCCTTGTTGGAAAAAAGGTTTTAAATATATTCACTAGATGTATGTAAATGATCAATTTTCAAATAAGTAATGAGCACACTGAAATGGGCATGCATTACTAACCATAAAATAATTTCACTCATTCATTTTTTTAAATTGAAGTAACATCGCATTATAACTTATGAGTTCCAAGTGCTTATAGTCGAGATTTGATGGGTATCTATACATTAAAGCCCACCTAAAGGTCCAGTTCCTTTTTTGATCATGTATGTCATCCCTAGAAATAGTAAACTGACAAAAGTTAAACTTACTCTTTACAATTAAATTAAGATTAATGTCAATGATTGTCTAGAAAATTGAGTTTGATTTCAATTACACTAAAAAGTTACTCTAAAAGGAAAATACTATCTGATTCAGGCACATGTGTGTGATATGGGAAAGAATATTCTAACAAATAATGTCCACAATTTTGCTACTAAGACACAGGAAGAATCCAAACACAAAATGATAGATTCTAGCAAGGTGCTGAGAAACCAGTCAATTTGAGAATGTAACTGCTCATTTTATCTTTATCCTGATACTAACAAGAATAATTATTTCACCAATTAAGTGAAATTAAGACATGCTATTGACAGTGATCTTTGAGTATGCTTATAAAGCTCCTGTTTCACTTGGGAAGCCTATGAGCCTTTTAAAAACATTAAAAGGAAATAAAACACCAGTCAAACAGATAACAATGTATTAATAATTATTAGCTTATAAATAAAATTATTCTTTTCATTTACTTGCATTCATCATTAGTTGTTTTAAAATAATACATATTTTATAAACTGCAATTTTGATTAAATATTAATAAGTGAACAGTCTATATGATAACAAGTAAAACCAATTTTAATAAGGTAATTTGTATTTAATTTTTACATAACCAGGTACTGGCTTATAAGGATTTTAAGTAAATCCATAAGAAAGAATAAGGTACATTTTTATTATTCCTTTTTTTAAATGATTTATTTATTTATGAATATGAGAACTGGGGTATAGACCAGAAGTATGGGGGGGGGGTGGTGAAATGATTCACCAGAGACAGAAGCAGAACAGGCAGATCAACTGAAACACACTGCTGAGGGGAGCAGCTGGTGAGGGAAGAGAGGTCTGCTGCGTCATGTGGGTCACCTCCCTGGTTGGGGATCAAACTCATGCTGTAGGGCTGTGGATGCTTCATAGAGTGGTGCTAACCTCTTGCGCCACCAAGGAGGCCTGCTTTTACATTTTATAATTATTATAAATATTAATGTGCTTTTGTTTAAGCAAGCCACTTAGGACAATAAGCAGATACTGTCTTCCACAGGGAAATATGTAAAATGTACCAGATAATAGCACATCCAATATTTAGTTTTGCTTTCAAATGAGAGGGACTCATAGCACTATCCTATAATTATGACTCAAAAATTAATTATAAATTTATGAATTATTCTAGGATTATCCAGTTAGAAAAGAGCTAGAAGGATTGATGGGAGAAAAATCTACAAAATTGCAGGGGAGTTTTCCCTGTGTCACCAATTAAATTTGTTTAATGAAAACATTGGGGAATGGAATATATATATATATACACACACACATATAAAGTGTATGTGTCTGTATGCACACAGACTGAACACTTATAGGATATTTAAAGTGACTATGCATGCATCTAAGCATTTTCTTTCTAAGTTCTGAGCATTACAAATTATTTTATTTTAATATTTCCCAGTTTGCAATTGAAATACATGTATATTTGTTCAATTAACTCTTCTTTTCTTGAAAAAAAAAGTTGGTGATAATACTATATTCTAAAAATAAGTGTATAGCTTTCTTGAAACTAGTTCAAATATTTACTGGTTTTTCAGAATATAAAAAAGTGACACAAAATACTCCTACAATGGAAATTTATCTGGCATTCACAACAGAGAGGTTGAGAAGTCAGGAAATGGAGACAAAATTATTTTTTGAACACATTCTTGGGTAATTTATTATTTTCATCACAAGAGTTTAAGCTATTTATGTAGTGGAATAATTAAAGAAATGTCTAATGACTCTAATATTGCCATGACTCCTAACTAATTTTATAGCCTTGACAAATCATTATAGCTATGGTCTTTAATGTCCTTATCTTTAAATGATGGAATGTGCTAAATGCTTTTGAAAATCACTTCTAGTTATATTTCTTTGATGATCATTACTGAGCTTCCCTAAATGGTCTGCCTCCCAACTCCCACTCAGATAATTTGACATAATCTGAACACATTTATTTATTTCTTAGAACAACCCTATATGAATGGCAATGATCCCCATTTCATCAGTGAGAAAAGCTAAGCTCATAAAGGATTATAAGCATATTGAATTTCATATAGAGAGTAAATTGTAGAACTAAGTATCTATTCATAACAATGGAAAACATCACTATTGGTGAGAAAGAGAAGTTCTCAAAGAGGTCTTTATGGTAAAAAGTATTTTTCTAAGAATAAAAAGATGTTACATAAAGAGATGGTAAAGAAGATTGCATCATTATATAGACCCAAGAATTTATAAAGTAAACTGAAAAAACTACATAAATTCAGTAATTTGGACATAGACTTCTACATTTAGATAATAAAATAAACCTGTTAATTTGCATGATATTAATTTAACAAAATTCTAACAATAGATTCAGTGCAATTATGAAAAAAGTTCTTGGGTTATTTGACTTACCGCATTGGTCAAATTGATCAACATAGATCAGTAGTTGAAACAGATTCATTGTGACACTTAAGGACTAAAGTCAAGAGAGAACATCTCTCTAGATATATGGACTTTGCTGTCTCATCTCATAGAATTTCTCATTATTTAAATTATTTCTGTCATTTAATGGATTTTCACTTAAGAGTAGAATCTCATTACAACAAATTGCAACCAACCTGAAATTTTACCTCTACATCCCTGACTAATCTTCTCTAAATTTCCACTTCATTTAAAATTCTCTTTTTGGTCACTGAGGATCTCCAAAATGAAGTCCAGTTCATTATATGCCTCATTATCAATATTACCATAGCACTATTATTGTCGTTTACGCCAATGACCTTTAATATCTTCAACTCACTCTTAGTCATAAGATCCTTGGAAATGCTACAGCCAAATGATTTGGATCATTTTCAAAGCACAGACTGATTTTATTCTGATAGACATTCTCTGGAGATCTTAAAAAATATAGTAAATATAGTAGTGATTTAGAGAGTTATAGTTTTCTGTTTCTTTTTCCTCAGTGTGAGAAAAATTTGAATATAGGTGTTTTTTTTTTTCCTTTACTTCATTAATTTTGCTGTTCCCTTTTGCTTTTTTGTGTGCATGCATAACCGAATGGACACTAAATGTTCAGAATGTCCTGAGGACTTACTTCAAAATTGCTCACATTTGCACTCTTACTCTAGGTTTCCACACAAATTTATTTGTTTTTGTTTTGTTAGTGTTTCCAATTTTCATGTTTTCACAGTAGATGAGGGAAAAGAAAGCACTCTTCTACAACACTAAAAGAAAATAATCTGCATAATTTCATCCTCTGAAATTAAAACATTAAATTTGAATAAAAACTTTTCACTACTTGTGATCATGCTGTTGATCAGATGACAAATACAACAAATTGAATCAAGATTATCCAATTTATAGCACCAAATAGTGTTCTAATGTATCTTTTAAAGATATTGGAAAGTGTATAAATCATTACCATTTGAATCACCCAGTTTTCATATTTGTACTTTTTGCAGAAGCCAATGATATGAATTAGATTTCCAAATGTACAATTTCAAACTTAATAGCATTGATTACAATAAAAATACATGAGACTGAAAATAAACACTTAAAGAATATTGTCTTGCATTATGCTCTTGAACTAATTGAAAATATACTCCAACATCCTCCTCATAGAATTATTTATTTGCTGGCATTTTTAAGAGGGAGGAAAAAGAAGAAGTCTTAACATTGCATTTCTAAAATAAAATTTCTAAAGTGTTAAATTTCGTTCAACATATCTTTTATGTTTTTAATACACTAATTTTAATTTATGTTGTTCAAATTATGCATGATATATACTGAGCAAGAGAACTTTGATATGCCCATCACTAAATTTTAGATAGGTTTCTTTTTGACTATAAGTTTATCTTCCTTAGAGTATTTAACTATAGAAAGCTTTCAACTGTGATTTTTTTTCTGCCCCCTTTGAGATATAACCTTTTTGCAATGAAGGAATGTCTTTCTTTAAGACCTAGGAACCATGCTTTTGAAATGTAATCATAAAGTAGGATAACGTTTTTATTCTATCTCTCTCTGTATGTTGAGACTACAAACATTGAAAACCTAATCAGAATGACCAGCCCTTCCCCCAATATCTCCAGAAATTTCCATTAGTCCATTTTAAAGATTCAAAATCCTGATGACATTTGTTTTAGTGAAGTTGAATTCAATCTATCTCTCCTATAGTTGAACCTCTATTGACATAGTCTTCAAAAACTCCTTCTTTACCAAACTTAACAAATATCCATTGTAATGGCCTTTTAACAGCTCAGTGATTAACCTGAAAGATTTATCCCACCATCATGTTTTATTAAAGATATGCAGCATATTCCAAAACATATATTTTAAAATCTAAAAAATTTATTTCCTCATCAAAATGTAACATTTTGATGACAAATTTCAAGACCAAAGCTCAAACAATTTCTGATTAAATCAGAGCCCCAAATGTGTGCATAGCTTCTTCACAGTTTGCCTTTGTTGTCGCTTATATATTTTGGTAAACCACATAAGGTTTCACCAAGAAAATCTTTCTTGTATTGAAATCATATACAAAATGCTCTATGTACTCCTACAATTTAAAAAAAAAAAAAAAAGAGTGTTTATTCCAGATTTGCTGTTATAACAGAACACGTTTCTGATGTGTTTTACACTTTACATTTTGACATCACAACAGGGAACAGCTTATTAGTGGGTGGTAGAACTGGGATCCAGACGTGACTGAGACAATATGTATATACCCAAGTTAACTTTGGCTTTTTTTCAGGCTAGGATATATGGATGAAATGACTAGGAAGTCACATACACCATGAAATAAATGAGGAAGCGTTGGAGAAGAAAAGGCAATGCCTGCTGTTAGTGAACTGAAGCCTTATTTTCATTTGAGCTGTTGGTTTATTGATAGAAAGCTTGTTTTTCTTTCTTTCCCAGTTTTCCTTTCTGAGAAATATGGGCAATAATATTTTTCCCTTCACCAGATATAGTGATAAGTGTTATTTTCAAACAATGTCTTAGAATCAAATATACAAAGAAAACATGAGATCTTTGCAACATGAGTTAAATTCAGGCAACACAAAATCAGCAAATAGGCTGATATAGAAGTAAAGATAAGAAAGTTTATTAAATAATGCAAGTGCTTTATATTTTGAAATTTTCCTTTCTTATATGTTACTAAATTATCAGTAAATCCATGTTATTAATCATTATTTGCACAAAAAATTACTAAAATGTATGTAATTAGATCACCACACTAAACACTACAGTAAGAATATTTAAAAATCAACCCTGAGTGTGCTTAAGGTGCTTATATTTAAATGAGGAAATGAAAACCTTCTATAAAAACCAGATACAGAACAGATAGAACCTTTATCAGGGCCAAAAATAGGCTGAAAATATGTAAGGGGACAGGATGATTTCTTGAAACAGATGAATTATGAAAAAACGATTGAATTTAATTAAATAATAGTAAAAAGGGCTTTTTGTTCGTGTATAAAAAATATCTCAGCACACTTTAGGGCTTTCAAAGACAGGGCTTTACATACTAGATCAGCAGCATCAGCATTAGTTGAGACATTGTGAGAAAAGCAAATTGTCAGATGCCACTGGATCTGCAGTCATAAACTCAAGAGGGAGCCCAACAATGTGTTTTAATAAATCTTATAAATGATTAGTGTGCATGCAAGAAGTTTAAGAATCTTTCATACAGATTTTGTATGTGTTTAGATCAAGATCTTTTGGATTGTCAAATTCTTTTAGCCACAATGAAAGGTTTCTAGTTCTAGTGTATTTCCTCTTCTTTTCAGTAACTTAGCAACTGTTAACTCATCAGACAGTCACCTCAGTGGAAGATCTAACTAATACCAGCCACTGAGTTCCAGAGGCTACCCTTTCCTAGCAAAGGCTTTCCTTGATCAAGGAACTTAAATGTGTCCACGATCTAGCCTCAGAGAGAGATTCAAGTAAGTGAAATAACTAACCTGCAGCAACACTTCCATGATGCATCCTGTCCAGATAAGCTGGGTCTTAAGCACATAAGCAGGATCTTACATGGGATAAATAGAATAATGCTGCTTCTCTTAAAAAATTCCCCAATAGTACAGCATTCATGGCCTCCCTGGCCGTACAAGGAGTTAAGTCTCAGAACTATGAAGCTACCAGCAGCTACTGTAGCATGAGTTCAATCCTCAGTCAGCGAGCTTACCCACATGGCGCAGCAGACCTCTCCTGCCTACCCCACTGCTCCCCTCAGCAGTGTATTTCAGTAGATCTGCCTGTTCTGCTCCCCACTCTGTCTCTGGTGACTTCATTCACCCCCTCCCCACAGCTCTGGACTGCATTCCAGCTCTTGTGTGTATAAGTAGACAAAATAAATCTTAAAAAATTAATAATAATCCACCTGCACTAAACAATGTTGCTCAAATGTGCCTGTGCCTGCTTTATCCAAGCCTCCTGCTTTTGAAAATTTGAGAAGTATAAAACAATTTATGAGCACACCATTTATCCATAGCAGAGTACTCAAACTAATAGAGAACTTAAGATTTATTTTTCAGTGCTACTTTGGTAATGCCAGTTAGGCTTACAATTTAAAAAAAAAAAAAGAATTAATGGGAACAAAATAAAGGATTCTATAAAATTCATTAAACAGTTCTTTATATAAAAAATTTCCTAGCCGGGTTTTCTTTTAGTTGTTTTCAGATTCAGAAATAAATTTGATACAAAAATTATGTATGATGATTTCATGTCAAAGTTGTAGTCTAAGCTTTTGTTTCCAAATACCCTCTTTACATTAAGGATTAAGACTGGGTCCTCCCTGGTGGCACAAGGGGTTGAGCTTGTGCAGCCACTGCAGTGCAAGTTCCATGTCTGGCCAGGGAGGAGACCCACTTGGTACAGCAAACTTCTCCTGCCTCACCCACTGCTCCCCTCAGCAGTGTAGTTTGGTCCATCTGCCTGTTCTGTTCCCCGCTCTGTCTCTGGTGAATCCTCTCACCCCCTATACCTCTGGCCTGTACCCAGTGCTTAGATGCATAAATGAATAAATCTTTAAAAAAAAAAGATTAAGACTAAATTTATCTTAACTGCCATTACTTACTTTTTTCTCTCAAGGTTTTAATTGAAGAGTTCTCACTCTTTCCTGGACTTAACTTTTTCTAATCTCAACACCCATTTCTGTCTTATATTATTCCTGTTGAGCTGTATGTATGCATACCAAAGTCTCAATCCTCTGGTTGATAAATATTGTACAAAGGTAACTCCAGTATAATCAAACATAAAAGAATAGGAATATGTAATTAATGAAGCATGAAGTTTTGTACAATAAATCACATACAGGAAAAAATTGAGCAATTTCTTGTGTTAGAAATTAGAGAGTTTTATAGAAAATACCAGAACAGCCTTGAGGAATGCAGAGATGGGTAACAACAAAGGATGCGGGTACATGTCAGGAAGAAACAGCAAGTTTATTACAGAGATGAGAGAGAACATGATATCAGGACCAAGAGCAATTTGGTGAACTGAGTAGGGGGTTGAAAAGCAACAGACGGGAAATGTTTATAAAGACAAACAAGGGAAAATATTAGAGGAACATGTTTGAGATGCTACAGTGCGTGGATATGGACATTAGAAAACATAAATAATAGTGAAAATAGTCTAGAGGGTAAATTAAATTAGGAATTTGCAATCCTAGAGTGAAAATAACCACCTAGGTGAGTCTCAGTAATGTCAGAAGTATGTTGAGAAGTATCAAAAAGATAATGCTTCTTGAATATAATCGTAGACTTACTTTGATTTGTTAGGTTTGTAATAAACAATGGTCTTTAGGATGATAGCCAGGAACCTATTTCAGTAAGAGGTGATTACTCGAACTGAATGAGCAAATACTGAAAGACAAATTTGGGGAGTTTTTGAGTCATAAGTTCAATGTGGATTAAAGCTAAAGTGAGACATTTGTGAGTCTTGCAAGAGAAAAATACCGACTTCCCCAAGTATTATAGTTCTAACCTGGTCGTGATTAAGGAGTTACAGAGTGTGTGTTATCAGTGTTTGTGTTAAAATAATGAATTCGCATACAATGGTCTAAGAAAAACAGGAAAGCAAAGACTAGAACTTTGAAGATCAAATACAGAAATGGAAATCATTGTTATAATTTTATTTGCTGAAAAAACACTTTCTAAGAGAAAATATTCCGTTTTTATTTTTTTCTTAAAAGTCTGTTTTATGTGGGCCTACCTGGTGGCACAAAGGATTAAGAACCTCACTCTGAAGACTCCACAGCCACTACAGCTGTCAGGGAGGGAACCCACATGGCACAGCAGACCTCTCCTGGCTTGCCCACTGCTCCCCTCAGCAGTGTGTTTCAGTCTGCCTGTTCTGCTCCCCACTCTGTCTCTGGTGAATCCTCTCAATCCCCACACCTCTGGCACAACTTGTATGCATAAATACAAGTTAAATCTTAAAAAAAAAAAAAGAAGTCTGTATCATCCATAGTACAATTTAGTAAGCAACCTGCTAGAATTACGCTAACCAAGTTGGCAAAGCACCTTGAGGTCTCTATAACTATATATGTATGTTTGAGCATAATAAAAAAATATTAAACAACCATAAATCACATCCTCCAAAAATATACATTATTTTCTACTCTTATTTTTAGCAACAGCTCTGCAGGGTAGAATTTAAGGCCAACCTTAACTTTTGCATAAAAACATTTTCTGTGTTTATATTAAGTATCCAAATTTTTGCATGAAATAACAAAGCCAAGATGGTAATTTTTCCCTGAGCAATTCTCCCACTACATCTGATGTTTGCGTATCACTTAAAAAGCTGCTAAAGAATGTGAATTGGGAACATTTCACTGTTTTATACTTGATTATATTTTCCACAAACTTATTTTTATCAATTCTGGCTTATGAAATAAAACCTCAGATGTATTAATATTTTCTTCCATTTGCATTAATACATAACTGTTTGTATCATTTTTTTTTAATTAGAAAGTGTTTATTGTCACTTTCTATATCTTGCTTAAATCTCCAGTTTGACTTTCTTGGAGATACTGATAATGAAAATTGTGCTTCTTAATCTACATTATTTCCTTTTCCTTAAAACATCATTATTTATGATTCACTAAAAGATTTATACTTTTTTATTGATTGAAATATTTTTAATTTACATGAATATCTGCTTGTGCTTAGTTTATTTTCAAAAAGGCTTGTATAATTTCTAATTCCTTAAAAATGTATTGAGAGTACCATTATAGTCATACATATAAATACTAATAGCCCTTAACATATAAATGGAGATGCAAACTATGACTATAGAAAACATGGGTTCTTGGTGGTAGGTTTAGGGTGAGGACATGCATCTGAAAGGGTGAGATTCTATGCCTCTGAATTACATACAATATTGTGAGCCAATGTACCTCAGTTACAAAAAAAAAGAAGAGTAAGATTTTCTAGATCAGTTTGTTTAATATGTTGGCCGGAGTAACTAAATACTTTATTGTATAATTTATATATTTTTTTGTAGAGTGAAAAATTTCAGAAATCTGTCTGTCTTTAAATAACCAACAGTAGTTTTTAATGTCATGCCTGGTACATAAAAGTTCAAATCTGTTGTGTAGTCCCCATTGATTATGCCTTTGTTCTATTATTTTTACTTAATATTGTTATCTTATCTTTAATAAGGTACAGATTTCCATGATCTATAACTTTGGTTTTACATTCATCAACACATCATTTTAGTCTAATTCTTTACAAGTATACACTTCCCTGAATTTGTACTTTGAAACAAACTCACAATCATTCATTCTCCTTTAAACAGAATTTAAATTATTTTGCATTGTTTAATATGTTTGAACCTATACCTCTAGATCATATACAGTACATAAACCAATGCTACCTCATTAAAATTCTCAGATGATTTGGAATAGATATATATATCTTGTTTTCAATTTAAGCATACTTTCATTAAAAATATTTTTGTCTAATGATAATTATAAACAAATTATTTTTATTGCGGTATATCATTGGTTTACAACACTGTATATATTTTAGGTGTATAGATTCATATCTCTTCAAAGGTATACCACTATGTTCACCACCAAAATCCCAATAACTGTCCACCATAACTATAAGGCTCCTTTCCCCATAGATTTCTCATCCTTTCTTCTAGAAGCCTCACTTCTATAGTTATATTCAAGGTTCTGTTGTAGTATAGTTTTTTCTGTCCCTTTGCTTCCAAGATAATAACTTTTGACTTTTCAAAATTTGTTACTTGCTTTATTTGTGTTGTTTCATTGTCAGAGTTTTAGTTTTTAAAAAATTTGTTTACATATTTCACTTATCCAAGTAAAAGAGTGATGAATTTTATTTTAAACATTTTGTACTTTTATTTCTACTATAACATTGTAGCAATTAGTTAACATCACAATCATACTAATAATAAGTTACATAATTTTTTTTCCTATTTTTATTTTATTTAGTTGGCTTAATTATTCATTAGCATGCTTTTTCCAGTTTTGATATTTCCATATTAATTTCCTGAAGGTTCTAGTGCCTTTTAAAACTCTAGAGTTTTAAACTGTCTGGGACATATATCTTCTCAAAATGTGAAAATCAGAGAATCACCTGTTATCTTAAAAAGTGAAATACAACTGACTGGAATGTTTTAAATGACCAGGACCTTTTGTCTTTATTTCTGTTTTCATTATTTTTCTCTTGTTCTGAAAGTTGTTTTCATATGTTATTTTTGTTACTCCTGCCAAATTTAATTTTTAAATTTAGATATTGGTTATATATATTTCTGAAATAATACTTTAAAATAAAAGTATTTGTCTAAGATATTTTTTCTTATAGATTGGACACTTACCACGGTGCCAATGTTTTCTAGTTTCAGAAATAACTTCATATGTTGAATCTTTGTAATCTTTCTTCTGTACATCTTTTTATTTTATTTTTCACACTTTATAAAGTATTTTATATATATACACTAGTTAACATCTGGTTTACTTTTTCTGTACACTTCTCTATTACCACTCCCCCTTTATTGATAATGATATGCAGATTATATTTCTTAATGCAAAATGTTAATGGCTTATGTTACATTCTATAACATAGTTTTCTAGGTAGACTGTCCAAAACATGAATTGATGAACAGTGCCATAAACTTCATAGTCGTCCATGTTTTCATATTTTTTTTAATACTTATCACATTTGTATTTATTCTTTTAATGGTGGCTTCAGCAGACATTAAGCTATCATAAAGGCAAGTAGGAAGCTTTAATTATTTAATGTTGTATTCTTAATGTCTTTGACAGTGCCTTGAACATAGTAAGCACTAAGTAAATATTTGGGATCATTGAGTTAATGAGAAAAATAACTATATAAAAAAATTAAAGAGAGGAAATTTCCCTCCTAAAGTGCCAATAACTACTTTTCTTAAATTTCTTCTGTTATAATAGAGTGTGAATAAACTCATGGCCCTCTTACTTTCTTTCCAAATATGCTGATTCATTTCAATATATAGAACAAGTTGTGTTTCAACCATAGTTTCATTTCTTTGACACAAAGAAAAAAATGCTAAACCTTTGCATATTTTAACTATTATCATCTTAGTCCAGTGTCTTTGTTTACTTTTATAGTATATTCATAAGATTTTGCAATGGGAGTAGGAAGAATGCATTAGAAGTTTATAGCCCAAAAGAATGCTTTTTGAAATTTAATATGTTTGCATGAAGTAATTATTTTTGAGTAGACTTTCCCTTCAATTCCTCAGAAAAAAAGTGTGATTTTCCTGCACTACAATATTTTTCATGAGACTTAAACCATGAAATATATATTTCAGTCAAGTATAGAACAATAAAAACGATCAATTTTCTCATTCTTCCCAATGATGTCTGAAGTTAAGACACAGAGAGATATGTGTAAATGCCTGGCACAGTTTTCTGAATACAGCAATCAATCAACAGCTCAAAAATGAACTGACAATTGAAGGCTCATAGTCGGTACTCTTTAGATAAGCTTCCTTCAATACTGATTGCAGAACATGCCTTGGTCCAACCTGCATTCTGTTGATATACAAGTTAACTTGTATTTAGTTTTCACTTTTTCCTAACTCATGCACATACATATGCACAAAATTACACTTAAATTTCCAGTGTTGAACATACCTCTAACCTGTGCTTGTGAACTGTAACTAGACCAGTGGATTGGAACTCCATATATTTTTCTTCAACCACACAAATTTATCCGTGTGTCTGCTAAAGTGATATAAAAATATTAAAATTTGTCTAAAATTAATCATAAAAATTGCAAATGGACTTCAAATGATTTAAAATCCTTTAGTTACGTAGTAGCATGTCATTTTGCATGCCAGTATTTGATAATTTAAGTAGCACATTAGTCATAGTTTCACTATGGTGTGTCACTCAGAGAAAAGTCTGGAGCACTATTAAATTACTCTCTTGCCCAATCCAACTGTTTCCTAAATTAATCACATTCATGTGTATTTTATTTTACTATTTCAAAATGATACTGTGTTTTATTTACTGTTGTACTACTAGTGTTTTCTCTGTAATCCTATGCGTATGACTGCAAATCCCTTTTATTTGCTTAATTTGTTTTGTTTTATATTTTAAACAAGGGCCATAGTAATATGGTATAAGGTTTTTATTCTTCGACAAAATTTAGATCACTAGTTTTTCTGTAATACTATAATTGCCAATGATAATGTCTTCTATGTAAACCTGGCAATTTTCACTTAATTGCTTCCATGTTTATAAAAGACATAACAGATGATTAATGCCTGCTCTACTGTGGAATAGGCTTTGGAAATTACTTAAATAACTTTCAGTTAATACCTTGGGCCATAATCACTAATGGCTCATATAACTTGCAAATGATTCAAATCATTTTTTCCTACAAATATTTAACAAAATAGTAGCAAAACTATGCCTCAGCTCAAAACTGTCATTTATTTATTGAGGGCATTGCATAACTTAAGCTAATTATGATTGCTAGTTTTAGATAAATGCATTACTAAGCTTCCCTTTGGCTCTGAAAATAAACATTCCTTATATCAACTAACCATAGAATATTTTAAATGATCCTCTTTAAAAACATCAAAATATAAAGTATGAGTTATCATCTGCAAAGATCATTTTTATTTTTTCTTCATTTAACTTCTTTGTAGTGAAAAAGGGAATGGTATGAGGCAACAGAAGCACCAACGGTCAATGATATAAAATTTGACTCAAAAATTGACATTTTAGAGACAGTTGTGAATGTACTGTAATATTTAGCCTTTGGAATTAAAACCAAAAAAAAATTTGGACTTTTCAGGAGTAATTCTAATTAAGTTGAATATGTTGCCATGAACTGGGAATATCTGGTTAAGATTTAGTCTTTTAAATTGATAGGTCACATCCAGATGCCCAGTATGATGTCATCATATTAATGATAAATCTGAACTCTAATAAAAAGAAAAATGAAAATAGGGAGGTTGAGGATTGTTAAAGTGGTATAAAAATTTACAAATGCCATGTGCAGCTCACATTTATATTTTTGCTTTTTATTGCTTTACAGTATATACTAAGGCCAACTTAGTAGTTTTAAAAAGACAGGATGTACAGATGAGTTTTGTTGAACTGACAATAAACTTTTCTGTATTATTAGTAGTTCTATAATCTTAAATATAGTAGTCTTCATAAAATCTTCAACATTATGCCTAACTTATTCTTATTGGATAAAAAGTAACCTAATAAACTAGTTTTATTATATTTAAAGAGTATAGATGATGGTAGTTTTAAAAAAAATTGCGCTAATTTGAAATTAATAAAATGTTTTGCTTCTAATAGTGATTATGACAGAAGAATTACAGGCATAATCAAAATAGAGGAGAGGTGTTTTATAATTGTGATTAAACATTTACAATTAGAAAATCATTTGGGAGGAAATTAAATAAGCCCACAATTTTTACCAGAGTTAAACTCTATTGCTATGTTGGTTTTTTTTTTTTAAAGATGTGTTTATTTATGCAGACAAGCACTGGGGTAGAGGCCAGAGGTGAGGGCGGTGAGAGGACCCACCCGAGATAGAATGGGGAACAGAACAGGCAGATTAAGTGAAATACACTGCTGAGGGGAGCAGCTGGTGAGAGAGGAGAGGTCTGCTGCGCCATGTGTGTCCCCTCCCTGGCCGGCAGCAGGGATCGAACTCACGCTGCAGAGGTTGCAGTTTGCTTCACAGTGCATTGCTTAACCCACTGTGCCACCAGGGAGGCCCTATTTTGGGATATTTTATTACATTCACATATATATGGTTTATTCCTGAACAAGAATATTTTTACTATTCCTCTGGAAAAAGAATTAAAGAAAATATTTGGAGGCTTTATTTCTAGCAAAGACCTCTAAGACCTGAGTACCCAGAGACTCTAATAATAAACCTTAACCCATCAGAAAAAACAAAGAAATTTTAAAACAAATCAAACAAGATTTTCATATTCTCATACAATATCATCAGTCTGTTAACCTTTTCTATGACAATATCCCCTTCTAATTTCTCTTTTTCCCTCATCCATGACCCGACACTTCAAAGTTCCAGTCTCCTCAAAATCATTCCTTTCCACTGTGTTTTCTAAAATACACACACACACAAATTATGACCTCCTTAACCTTGTAAATATACAAAAATTATGGCATCCTTTAACAGGGACAGAGGTCATAAAGTGATGTGCTCCCTTAAGGAGTTGCAGCCTTGAAGGATGATTCTCAATTAGAATCTGTCTACTCTGTGTTGGTAACTGGGATGAAGAGTTCATTCTGTATCAAAGATTCCTTCTACTATCATATGCACCAAAATGGCTTATCCTGTCTGGATATTTATAGAGTGACGACACTATATATCCAGGTCTCCCATCACTGAGTTTTTAATTCTGTTCAACAATTTGTTTTCATTTTGTTATATGTTCATCCATTTTATTCTCCATAGAAATATTTCATTCTTTCTCTATTTTCCTCAAATTTTAAATTCTATCTTCTTTCTTTTTGTGTTCACAAGAAAACTTAACTTTCAGCCTTAGAGAGGACCAGAAATAATTAATTTCTGTGTTTGGATATGAAGTTTAATGCCTTCACATTAATGAAGAAAGTCCTTTTCTCCTTGATTTTTAATCACTATGGAAAACTGTGGTCCATTTTCATTAAGATCTCCTTCATTTTTCCTATATTATAAACATAAGCTATATTAACCAATCTCCCTTTTACTGGATTTTTCTCAAGGACTTTAAATATATATATATATATATTTAAATTATAATATATTGTTTCATTGACATGTTTCCATTGAATTCTGCTCTATTTCTCTGGCAAAACAAAGATCATTGTCTCCATGTCTTTATTCCCCGCTAGTGTTGTATTCAGCAACCTGAATTCTGTCTCAGTTTCTCTGAAACAACCTTAAATTATGCAGTCACTTCTTCATTCTTGGTTTATTTCATTTTCTCATACTTTTGACTACTCCTATTTTTCTTTAATCATTTTGCTCATCCTCCATGACTCTAGAAACTCCAATTATTAATTTGTTTCTCTTGTCATTCTCAGATACTTTATGGAAAATCCCTTCATTTAATATTATCTTTCAAAGCCAAATATTCTTCTATTTTTTTCTCTATTTTCTTTGACCTTGGGAAATATACTAATGACTAGTCAATCTCTGCCTTTATCCTATGTAATCATGTTCTTCCATTAGTTTGCCCAAGAGCTGGATTACTCAGAGGCTCCTTTAAGTCAATTTTGTTACAATTGGATTCACTGTCATTACACAACATCTTTTCTTCTTTCCATGTATCCTAGTTCATCCTGGAAATTACCCTGGATCTCAGTGCCACCATTTAATCAAGAAGTCCTATAGATTATAAGTCTAAATATAACATGACTTCAGTCACTTATCTCTATAACTATCTCTGCATTTCAAATATATATTTCCTCCTATAATCTGCTCACTAATAACTTTCCCGTCCAATCTTGCTGGTTTCGAGGCCTCCTGACACATTTTAGTCAAAGAGATCAGTCTAAAGCAGTGATTTACTTGAAGGATTACCATATCTAATTTTTTTTAACTTCTATTTCCTAGTAGGACAAAGTACAAATTTCTTAATATGTATAATCAGGCCTAACTTACCTTATTAAAAAGTTGCAAAGAAAACAGATTATGAATTCTAATGAAAAGAAAAAAAATGTAACTATGAATACTGATACATAGATTTTACTGTAACAGATCATTTTGCAAATGCATACACATATAAAATCATTAAGTTATACACTTAAACTAATAATATTAGTCAATTATATGTTAATAAAAATAATTTGAAAAACTGATTAAAAATATGCTCTGGAATGATCCATTAAAGAAATTAAAGGAACTTTACATTTAAGAACATTTTTTTTAACTATAAGATGTAACACAATTATAATTTTGTTCATACCATTAGGAAATAGTAATCATTGAGGATGGCCCTGCATCACATTTTTCACAGTTATATATCTAAATTAGAGTGTAATAGTAGGACTCATTAGTAAATTGGATGCATGATTTTAGCAATAATAAACAGTAATATTTGGCTTTGGTGTTATCTAGAAACTGTTCTATTCCCTAATTATTGCTGGCAAAATATAATGTTTAAAATGAAATAAAAATAATTGGGTTTCATAACCAGTCTCCAAAATTTTCAATAACAGTTTTAAATAAACCTGTCAGGAAATTTAATTAAAAAACTGAAGTTTGCATTGTGCAAGACCAGAAAGTATTTAATTTTTTTTTTAATTTTTTTGAGCTTCTGAGATGGAAACCATCTAGAGATTAGGGAGAGTGGTGCGTATGGAGAGAGCATGAGATCTTTGCACCTTTTCCTGTGAGATCCTATGCGCCTGTTCAGTCTGACTGTTCTGAATAGCAACCTTTGTCAGAAGTCAGTGACCTAGAGTTTTGGTCAAAGATAGTGTCAGAAAAGTTTTATAGCTTTGCTTCCAGGAGAATAACTTGAAAGATAACTCACACTAGTGCTGAACCCAGAAGATGTAGGGACAAATTGTAAAACTTCTTGGACATCAGAAAACAAGCACAGATCCCATAAGAAGGGACACTGAAGAGATTCAATTTCATTAAGCAAGAAGTGGGTAGGAATGAAACACGTAGAGACTGTGGCCCTGGGTGGGTGGTTCCTTAACAAACCACCTGGCCAGTGTTACCGGGGGAGGAAAGAGCTGAAAGAAAAAATTAACATTGACCAAGGGATATACACGTGGAGGAGCTGTGGTATTCCCAGTGGGGGATAGTTTACATTTTCTTTTTAAGTTCAAGTAAGTGGGATATTTCAAAAATCTAATTGAGAAGGTATTTTTAGGGATGAATAGCTGGGAACTGACCCTTGCTAAAATTTTCAAAAATGCGGTTTGCTAGCAAAACCCTATAAGGTTATATTGTTGGGCCTCTCTGGTGGTACAAGGGGTTGAGCTCCTCTCTGTGGGGCTTTTGCAGCCACTGCACTGCCAGTTCATCCCTGGCCAGGGAGGGGACTCACATGGCGCAACAGACCTCTCCCCTCTCTTGCCTCTCCCTCTACTCACCTCAGCAGTGTATTTTGGTCCATCTGCCTGTTCTGCTCCCCACTCTGTCTTTGGTGAATCATCTTACTACCCCCGCCATGCATCTGGCCTATACCCAAGGTCTTGTATGCGTAAATAAATCTTTAAAAAAAAACTTAGTTAGGTCATGTTACTACACATTCATAAAACATACCCAGAAGTATAATTTATACACATGCTGTCAAAGAGGATGGTTTAAAATCCAGATATAAAATTTTTTCCCCTAAATCAATGCATATCTGAATGGGAATGGGCACATTCTAACTCGACTTTAATTGATAAGTTGTGAAAAGAAATGCAAAACGGTGTCATGAAAATGTAGACCTTGCCCAAAATTTCAGAAGACAGCCCTCAGCATTATTTTTATTTATTTGTTTATTTAATATGTATTTTACATTTTTCATTTTTCGGTTTTGTACAATGGAGCCCCTCAACATTATACTTTTAGATCTTTCTTAAATTTCCCTCTGACCCTTCATCTCACTCTCCCTCATACATTCCATCTTTTTGCCCTGCTTCCTTGGCTCAAAGATGTTTACATATTTTTCTAACCATGAAGCGAAATTTAAAACTTTTGAGAAGAGAAGGAAAAGGTGGATGAAAGACACAAAACCTACACTATTTATTTCCTAGAAAAAGAAACAAAAAAGCAAAGAGTGGCAGCCAGGCCTGGAAGCATGCCTGTCTCATGAGAGATGTAAACTCTGCAATGCAGCTGTCTATATTTACGACTTGTGTTTTCTTATTTATTGCCATCAGGTCATCATCAATTCAAGCAAAGAGTCATCTGTCAAGCAGTGGCATCAGTTCTGTGAAACTCTTGAGGATTGCTGTGAAAATGTTAAAATGTCTCTGTTCCTAAGAACTTGCTGTGCAAAGCATATTGTGAAATTGTGAAGAGAATCCATAGAAAATACTTGAACAGTTAAAACAGTGCATTTACTGAAAAGAATTTTCACTCCTGTCAGGCATATTGTGAAAGTCTGGGAGAATTTGGGAAAGAGTCAAACCAGAACACAAACAAAAATTTCCTAAGTTCTGTCCTGGAATAATTGGTGTTTGTTTTTTTTCCACAGAAGAACAGAGGCATAAACCAGAGGTTTGAGAGGTGTAGGGGGCAGGGGGAGGAGAGACGGATTCACCAGAGACAGTGGGGAGCAGAACAGGCAAATTTACTGAATTTACTGCTAAGGGGTGCAACAGGGGAGACAGGAGCGGTCTGCCATGCCATGTGGCTCAACTCCCTGGCCGGGGATCAAACTCAGGACACAGTGGTAATAGCGCTGAGACTAAACCCCTAGGCCACCGGGGAGGCCCACGGATAAGTTATAAAGGGAACACTGACCTTCTCCAATTTCAAAACTATGGTGGAATTTAAACCACATTATGTGCCTGTTTGGTGTTTTTGACATATTTGCTTCATTTACTGTAGTTTAATATTCTGAGCTATTCAGTTTGACTTTTAAAATGAGGAAGGGAGAAGTACCATTCAGCTCTGGAGTTAGAAAAGCAAAATGTCAATCAACATATAGGAGTGAGTCACAAGAAGTTCAAGAAGAAATGTGCTAGTTTAATGGTGACTGAAAAAAATGTTGAAACACTTATTATAAAAAATAGTACCACCAAATTAGAGCAGTGTGCATTGTCTCTTCCCACTTATATTCTAGTTTCTTAATGGGAATGACATTTGTCTTCTCCAGAAACTTTGGTACACAGGATCTTCCCAGTGCCTGTTTTTAATGGATACCTAAGCTATTTGTTTATTCATTTCTTAATTTATTTTCTGTAAAGCCAAAAAGATGCAGAAAGCCTCTTCAATTAGGAATTTTGAATGATAAAATGATTAAGTGTCAAATTTGACTAGGCCTGTAGTAGATACCTGTCAGGCTGGTGGTTAGCTAATCGATGATCTCTTATTTCAGCTGTCATTATTCCAGCTCCTGCTCCACAAGCATTTGAGAGTGGGTTGTGCAGCCTCTTGGAAGTGCAACCTGTAGCACTTCATCTCATGTTCAGACCATGTGCTCTTGTTTCCCTTCCTGGCCTTTCCTGGAAGAAATAAAGTTTGGACAACTACAAAATTTATTATAAATGGGTACACGGAACCCAGAAGATTAAGGGGTTTAATGTTGCATCAGATGAAACTTGGCCTAGTGGGATACAGGAACCAGTGAACAAATCACCCCCCTTTATATCACTGGCTGGGATATCTTAAAATGAAGTATCTTGGTCTTTCAGCACATAGCCCCATATCACCAAGTCATTGCCAGCACTTAGCAGCAGCCAACTCAATAGCATCATTTTACCTAATTTTAGTTCTGTAGCAAGTGAATCAGTGACTTGATTGAATTTTCTTTTTGGCTTCTGCTGGCTTTTATATCTACTGAGGCCTATATTTGCTGTTGCTGAATCAGCAGAGTGGGGAAGGGATGTGGAGTTGTTCAGCTACTGTATATACCATCAGACCTCTCTCTCTAGGGCCTTGGACCTAAGATTTCAGCCTGTCCATTGTCAGCAGCACACATCTTGAATTTAGTAACAGTCTCAAGGATCGAGGGGAAAGAAACACATTCTAGGGTGCTCTCTTCATTGTCCACCTTACTGGAAATCTCCCCTGTGTGGAGTACCCCAGCTCTTCCTGGACAAGGGCATTCCTCTACACCATTTCCACTCTTCCCTCCCCAGGGTTTCTGGAAAAGCTGCTAACCCCAAAACACACAAAACCTGTGTCTCCAACCCCATACCACAGCATCCCGGTATGTCTCTCCACCCAATATTGGCCCAACAAAGCATGAATCTACTTTGTGTCACTTCTGGTGCAGACTGTGTTGGTCTCTGACATGCAGAGGATGCTTCAAATCAACCACGCTGTGGGACTCTCTTAGTCTCCATTCTCAATTTAAATGTAAATTGTTTCTCTTAGAAGCATAACAATGGCCTGCTTTTATTGCACTATTTTTTTTTTCTTTTAAACATGTATTTATTTATGCACCCAAGAACTGGGGTACAGGTCAGAGGGGCGTGGGATGAGAGGATTCACCAGAGACAGAATGGGGAGCAGAGCAGGAGGATCTACTGAAATACACTGCTGAGGGGAGCAGCGGGAGAGGCAGGAGAGGTCTGCTGTGCCAGGTGGGTCAGCTCCCTGGCTGGGGCTTAAACTCAGGCTGCAGTGGCTGCGGATGCTTCATAGCGCTGTGACTTAACCCCTTTTGCCACCAGGGAGGCCCCAATATTGTAGTCTTGATGACATCCCTCTCTCTGAAAACTATTTGCTTAAATACTGAGATCCCAAAGTGAGGAAATGATATAGCCATACTGAGACACATACTGAATCCAAGTCTGGATTCTGAATCTGCCTTAATCCATTGAGCTACAGAATGGGGTCAACTTTTGGAACACTCAACAAGATTTCCTCATACCTCTCATAATTTCTTCACTCCCAATCTTTATTTATTTTCTTATCTAGAGAAATAGAGCCACCTAGTTGTTTACATATAAGCACACATTTGTCTATCAGTGCACTTTGCTAAACAAAAGACATCTCCAATCTTCAAAAATGGATTATTTACATCTCTTAGAAGCTAGAAGTAGAAGGAATAATTTTGCCATGTGCTCTGTTATTAAGAAATAGTCTGGTTTGATCAGATATCCAAAATCTAGATTTAATCATTAGCTTTAATCCTGATTTAGACAAGCTACTCACATGTAAATATTTGACAATTCTTCTCTGACAGAACAACAAGGTAGCAGAGCATAGAAAATCATGTTTTAGCATTTTGCAGACTAAATTGATGTTAATGGCTCCAGAAAAATACTGTAGATGACATGGCTTCAAAAAAATGTTTTAGGATAGAATTGAGATAATGTTCTAAATGGTTGCAATTCCTTGGACATGAAGTTAGAGTAAATAATACATCATTAACTGCAGTTAAATAATTTTTGAACTCAGTAGAAAATTATATGCTCTAAATTTAGAACAAAAGCCTACAAGTTCTGAATTATACTTTCTCTTTAAAAACATGAATTAAGAATAGCTCTTTTTTCTGTCAATCTAAATTATATCCGAAATATAAAAAGTATTATTTTCAAGGATCGTGTATGGTAGTTTTATATAAATGATTTCCACCGAGAACGGTAGCTAGTATGTTTATGGGAAATTTTGAACATATTAAAGATAAAATTATTTCCAAATTTTCAAATAATTATTTTAATTAACAGCTCCAAGATTATTCTTAGAAAAGATTTAAAGTCTTAACGTGACAAAATACATGTATTATAGCCACTGTAGAAATGGGAAAAAATGTCTTGTAGATTTTGACATTATGCATGAATTTGTGTATGTATGCACAGAAACACAAATATACAAATATATATATCAAGATAGATAGATAGATAGATAGATGATAGATAGACAGAACAAACTCTAGGTTTCTGAAATTGTGTCTGTTAATGATTTTCTTTATTTTTCCCACTGAGAAATCTTAATTTTCTCTAACTGAATCTTCTTATCTCTATGTAGTGGTAATGCCTTTGAGTATGCTTGAACTGAAACCTATTTTGCTCCTCTTGTAAATACAACTGCTAGCTTAGTATGTACTTTTGAGATCTGTTGTAGTATAGATATTCAAAGTATACATTAAAAATTCTCTTAGTATGTCAATTAAGATATTTTTAGTGACATAACAATCAGTATTCTCAAGAAACCATTTCTTCTCCAAAAACTGAAAATTGATAAAAATCTTTTTATGGAATCTTTTTCCTTTACAGTTTATAAAGAATTATGAAACTTTTTTAAAAATCTATTTTTTGTGGCAAGTAAGAAATAAAGAAACAGAATTAATAGAAGAAGAAGTATTTGACCTTATTTTTCTCAACTAAGGATAATTTTCTTTCATTAACAATCTTATAACTTAATTAGACTTTTCCTTCCAAATGTGATATTAAAAATAAAGCTACTTTATAATTGTCATTAAAAGCATGAAAAAGTCAAGCAGTACTTTATCAGCCTATTAAACATCAACTAAAATTGCCAACCACCAACTAAGCTCTTTATTTTTTGTAAAAATAATATGTGGTTTACCTTATTTATATGTAAGGAACTTTTTAAAAGTGTTACAATTATAATGTAATCTCCAACTGTTAGATAAGAACACTGACACATGGAGAGGTAAATTGTTCAAAAGACTAGTAAGATGTAGAATCAGTAACTGAAATACAGCAATTTATATTTAAAACCAAGCTATTGATCATCATTCTCTATTACATATCTAATAATCAGTGTCTGTATTTGAAATGCATAGGAAATATAAAAGTTTTTTTCAAATAAGACATAGTTGAGCCACAGATAATTCATATTATATTCACTTATTTTTATATATTGACATTTATATTTGCAGATATTTTTAATTAGTATTCTTACCTATTGGAGATTTTAGGAAGTTTTTGAATTTTTTTAAAGATTTATTTTTATTTATTCATGCTTGTATACATAAATGGGTGTAGGCCAGAGCTGTGATGGTAGTTGGGGGGGTTGGTGGTGAGAAGATTCACCAGAGACAGAGTGGGGAGCAGAACAGGCAGATGGACTAATATACACTGCTTAGGGGAGCAACAGGCAAGATAGGAGAGGATTGATGTGCAATGTGGGTCAGCATCCTGGCCAGGGATAGCTTGATAGAACTGACTTTATTTAACCCTTGAGCCACCAAGGAGACTATACTTAGAAAAAGGCATTTTGGAAAAATAATAAAATACACAGCTCAAAATTATTTAAATTTTACTGCTTCTTGGCTACAGCCATTATGCCAACATTATAGAAAGACTTAACATTTACAAGGTAAAGAATTCTGTATTATCGATTTGGTTCAAATATTAAAAAAAAAGTTATCAGAATTTCAGAAAGATATAAGTACATACCATTAATTTCTAAGAGCTCAGTTAGTTAAAGGTAGTAATTAATTCAACATTATTGAGTCCATGACATATAGCCTTAATTTTCTGCATTCTATGGCCCTAACACTAACGTCAAATAGTCACAAATGCTTGATGCAGTCATAAAGGAAAAAAGGTTAAGGCTCAGAGTCTTCCTGGTGATGCAAGGGGTTAAAGCTATGGAGCGTTATGAAGCTATCCACATCCACAGCCACTGCAGCAGAAGTTCAATCCCCAGTCAGGGAGGTGACCCACATGGTGAGGCAGACCTCTCCTGTCTTGCCTGCTGCTCCCCTCAGTGGTGCCTTTCAGTAGATCTGTCTGTTCTGCTCTCCACTCTGTCTCTGATGACTCCTCTTACCCCTGCACCTCTGGCCTGTACCCCAGTTCTTGTATGCATAAATAAATAAATCTTTAAAAAAAAAAGACTCGGGCCTCCCTGGTGGCGCAGTGGGTTAAGCAACGCACTATGAAGCAAACCGCAGCCACTGCAGCAAGAGTTCGATCCCTGCTGCTGGCCAGGGAGGAGACCCACATGGCATAGCAGACCTCTCCTGCTGTGCCCACTGCTCCCCTCAGCAGTATACTTCTGTTGATCTGCCTGTTCTGCTCCCCGCTCTGTCTGTGGCGAATCCTCTCACCGCCCCCACACCTCTGGCCTGTACCCCAGTGCTTGTGTGCATAACTAAATAAATTTAAAAAAATAAAAATTAAAAAAAAAAGACTCAAAATTCCTTAAGGCAGGGGAAATAATCCTATTAATTTATTATTCCTTCAAAACAACACAATAGGCAAGTACTTATCAATGACAGGTGAAGAAATGAAATATTAATCATGCATTCACTCAGTATCTATATGTAAACCATGATTATAAAGCAAATCAAAATTTCCTGGTTTAAGTTAAGAAATCTTAACTAAAGAAAGCGCATAGCTCTCTATACCAGTATTAAAATAGTCTTGGACATTATACTTGGGTATTTTCAATACTTAACTGCAGAAGCTATATTATTAATAGTGTAACATATGTATTTCAAAGATAATACATTAATAAATACTACTACTTAGTGTTACATTTTAAATAGTTAATTTCAATTAAAATGTGTTTCGATGGTCATTAACAGTAATATACTCAATAATTTAAATTTAGAATGCAAAATTCTATGTGCAATACATAATTTATTAGCAAATATTTAAAAAGTAAAACTGCACAATACCAATATGTTATAAAGCATGTTCCAATATAAATCTAATAAATTCTTAGGCATATCAAGTCTTATTAATTTTTTTTCCTATATGAAATGTTTTTATTTGCTCAGTTCAATAAGCATCACCTCACCTAGTATTGTTATTCTAGTTTCCACATAAAAATATATTTTTCACACTATAGTTTGACATTCTTACTAATACAGACGTGTAAGTCAAAGTTTTAGGGTATATTAATACATTGTAATTTCATAAAGTAAAATTATAAGTCCATATTTATAAAATGTGTACTATGTGTTAGAGATAATAATTTTCTGATCACATTTAATGGAATCATTGGAAGAAATCTTAAGAGCTAGGAATATATAAGAAAATTACATGTGGAATTTATTTCAGAAAATAAAGTGTGTAAAAATGGGTGTCGTGACATTGATTATTTCAAAAGGAGCACAGAGATTTACTTTGGATGATACTTGCTTGATCATATTTTTCTTTTTTTTTTTTTTTAAAGATTTATTTATTTATGCATACAAGCACTGGAGTACAGGCCAGAGATGTGGGGGTGGTGAGAGAATCCACCAGACAGAGCAGGACACAGAACAGGCAGATTGACAGAAACACACTGCTGAGGGGAGCAGTGGACGAGGCAGGAGAGGTCTGCTACGCCATGTGGGTCACCTTCCTGGCCGGCGGCAGGGATCGAACTCGTGCTGCAGTGGCTGCAGTTTGCTTCATAGTGCGTTGCTTAACCCACTGTGCCACCAGGGCGGGCCCGATCATATTTTTCTTAAGGCAATTTATGAGAAATTTTCTACTTGGAAACTGAAGAATTCATAACCTGAATTATAAATCTTCAGAATAAATTTTCTCTGTATCTGGTTTGTATCCTCATTCAATGATAAGAGCACATAATTAGTTTCACTCAGTAAATTTATACCAAAGAAATAATATATTTTATACTTAGAGGGAAAAAACAAATACTTATTCACTAAAATCATGCTTTTAGAAAAATGTAAGTGAGCTTCTATGTAGAAATTGGTGATACATTAATTTTTTTACATTTTATGAAATCATTTTCTTCAACTTTATATTTTGCAAGACACTTTAACAAATTAAATGATGCTGTTAGTCCAAAGATCTGGGAAACTTAAAAAACCTTTGTACGTTATTCACTGTTGTTTTAAAGGGAAAATAATAACAGAGACAGAACTGATCAGACCAAATGCCCAAACACCAAGTGACCAAATGCCATGTGTCTTTAAATGCAGCACTAATTATTCAGACTATTCATGTTTGTTGATTCTCACTATAAATTTGGTCTATAAAAAGAAAAAAGTAGAAGTTGCTATGTATTTAGGTTAGTCATTTCTGCAGTTTATGTGTATTAAAATATCACCTAAGGGCCTCCCTGGTGGCGCAGTGGGTTAAGCAACGCACTATGAAGCGGACCGCAGTCGCTGCAGCACGAGTTCAATCCCTGCTGCTGGCCGGGGGGGTGGGGGGGACCCACATGGTGCAGCAGACCTCTCCTGCTGTGCCCGCTGCTCCCCTCAGCAGTGTACTTCTGTTGATCTGCCTGTTCTGCTCCCCGCTCT